>JAVJIF010014746.1:0-111272 GCA_038442645.1 Agave tequilana
ATAGCCATTCTCTTTGGAAAGTCTTGAGCATATAGAACTCTTGAATAGGCTTTGAGATAGAGCTCCAAATGATATGTCTTCACAAATGTATCATCAAAAGCAAGTTCCAACACCTGTGCCTATTCATCGTGAAATTGAATTACCAATCTTTATAGATCAACATATTAAACTTGACCAATACCATTCTTTTGAAAGTCCCATTGACAAATTGACAAATTCTTATTTTTATGAAATTGAACTCAAAGAAGAATGTGACCCAGATTCTCAAATTTGTGATCCAGTTCAAATTTTTTAATCACTATTGCTTCTATTTTGCTACCTGATTTGAGCAACATTTTAAAGTCAGTTTTGATTCCCATACCTGTCATTCTTGAACTTGAATCACCAATCTTAAGAAGTCACATTCCATTATGGGAAAATAAATGTGGAATAGGATTTCAACTTCTTGATTTTGACCCACTTACTAAACCAATCCTGACTCTAGAATCTTTACTTTATTTCAGTCATTTCCCTGAGTCGGTATTAGCTCTATATACTTCCTGAGTCCAAATTAATCATTCTATCTTTTCACACTCTATTTTGGGACAAGGGTGCTGATAAAATAGACTCTTAAATTATTTTTAAAATTTAAAAATTAGATGGGATAAAATTCTTAATAAAAATCATTAATATATACATCATTATAGTGGGTTATATTAGAGGGGTCTCTGGTGGGTTCTTGAGAACTCCACGCAAATTGGATTGAGCTGCATTTCGTGGACCAGTCAGGCTACCACCGGAACCACCACCTTGAGGTTATATTTTCCTTCCCTCTCTATTCGTTCATGCATACATACATTCACGATGCATTGAGGACAATGCATGAGATAAGTGTGGGGGAGGGTCTACTAACGTAGAGTTTTTAGATTTTCTTTCTTTTCACTTCTTTTAGGATATTTTTTAGAAATCTTCTCTATATATAGGAATTTTCCTTTCTTTAAAAACATTTCGAAGCAAGAGAAAAAGTTTTGATCTATTTTTAAGAAAAATAAGATGAACTTAGAAATTAAGAAACCTTAATTATGATATCTTAAACCCAGCCGAAATAATGAATCTTATTTAAAATTATAGGCTAAGTAGGATAGATTGGAAAGATAATTTTATCCTGAATTTTTTTGCCTCGGATAGTATGCACTTCACACTTACACATTTTTGGGATGGAAATAAAAACCTAAAATGCCATGAAACAAAAAATAAAAAAAGAAGAAAAAAATATATGAATAAAAAATCTCTTATTAAAGCTGGATAACTATGCCTCAAGAAGCATTATTATTCATGCCTAATGGTGGTCAAAAGAAATAAATAATCCCCTAAGTTTTGTGGCCTTGTTTCCTCGAGTTCGTAAGCCCGAGGGATGTTTTCTCATGGTGCCCTAAGATCGTCTGGTCTGAGAGTCATCAGCTAAAGGCTCACTACCTAGGTAAACTAGAAAGTCTAAGAAAACTAAAGGAAGAAAAAAGAAAGAAAGAAAGAAAATATATATATATATATATATATATATATATATATATATATATATATATATATATATATATATATAAATGGCTTAATGGTTAGAGTTGAAAAATCCCAAAATCTTCACTATCACAAAGTGCATATTATATAGGCTTTATGAAGGATAAAATATTCAATCCAATTTTGAATTCTTACCTTAATTGAAGTCAAAATCTTGCATATAGACTAAATCTAACGAAGAATAATTTTTGGTAGACGTATGATCTTAGATCGCTTATATTTTTGCAAAAATATTTCGTAAATTTGTCTCTCTTTCAAGATGCATTTTCAAAACACGAGCATTTGTCTTCTTTCTTAATGGATTTTATGGGTGCAATCCGCTAAAAACTTTTAGGAGACAAAACTCCTCCTCTAGGGGTAACCTAGAGTTTAACGGCTTGTTGCACGCGTTCAGTGCAATCACGTCACTTGTGAAAGTGGAATAACATTTTTAGTTTAGTTTTTCTTTTTTTGTTTTGCTCGAGACGAGCAAAAGGATAAGTGTGGGGTGCGATTAGTATAGAATTTTGCATCTGCATATCGCATTTCCCTACTGATTTATGAAAAAAATGACGCTTCTCACCCATGTTTTGGTCTATTTTGCAGATAATCAAGAATCTAGGGGTAAAGGAGTAATAAGAGCTAAATTATACCTATTTGGGTAATTAATTCAGATTTCTAGGATGCCAAGCCAAAGAGCTTATAGAAGAATACCAGGGATTCCAGTATTTGAAGCTGTATCTGGAAAAATATATGTCCAAATATTGCAAAACCAAATATATACTAGAAGCTATACGAATTATGTGACCAAAATTCAGGGCAATTGGCCCTAATTTTGTCGGGATTGCCGAGCAAATGTGGCACTTTAGTGGGCCCACGTATCGATCTTCGACGTGCGGCTTTGTCTCATCTTTCAGATGCTTTTTATGCCTATAATACTGCAAGGGTGGGCCAGAAACGAGAACGGAGAGCTGTAGGCTAATTTTTCTCTCTCTTCTACTTGTAGAGTAGGATTTCTTCTCCTTTTATTTTGTATTTTCATTTTGTTTTTAGATCTTGTAGTTGTGCTGAGATGATTCAGAGAGAGATAGAGATATTGATGTAATAGATGGTGACAATCTATGTAAAGGTGTCTTCTTTTCTTCATCTATTGTAATTTTCTCTATCTTCTACATGATGCTTAGCTAGTATTTTTCTAATGACTATCTAACTATTAATCACTAACTAGCTAACTACTTACTTGATAATCCACATGAATCTAATAGCATCTACAACGTCTTGCTCTTGCAAGAGCTATTGATGGCTCATGATGATGGATTCTATCATTCTAACATTCTAACATCTAATCTACTAACAAGTTAACTTGCAATGTCTTCTTTATTTCATGCTCAATTCTATTTAGTTTTGATAATTTAATAGTAACTTGCAACTTGTTGCGTGAAATAGATTGTAGTTTGAATGTAGAAAAACAATCTTATGAGCCTTACTTTGTATCGTCTCTTGAAGCCACGAATTAGTGATGGCCAAGGATCCATGTGAGGCAACTATCACTAAGAGGTTAGCATGGTTAGTGGAGCAATCAGTAGTTAGTAGCCAAGAGTTTTCTTTCATCATTTTCTCCTTTCTTTTTACTTTGTTTTAAAAATAATTTCCTAAATCTTTTTATCACTTTCCTATCGTTGTTTTCACCAAATTCTTAATTCATCGTGGTTTTTATCTTCTTCACCATTGTTTTCATTTTTTTACCAAAGTTTCATCTTCTCTTTTTCTATTTTATCTTTAAACTCACTTTCTAAATCACTCCACTTTCTATTTCATTTGTATTTTCTTGTTTTCTTTTACCGATTCCATAACTACTTCTCTTTTGTTTTTACATCGCCGATTTCATCGCCTTCTCCACCTATCACTTTTGGATTTTTTTTTTCTTTTCTCATTCTTTAACAAAGAAGAACTTGTTAACAACCGACATAAATGGACCGTTAAGCTTCTATCGCCTCCCGTCCCTATAGATTCGACCCATTAAGCCAATGCTATAATAGAAGTATCGAGGAAAAATTAGCACACACACTTTCACATTGATTTCATAAAACACACGTTTTTAAGTAATGGTTTTCACCCCGATCATTAATTCAATTTGACTGTTCATAATCTTCGATCAGACCCGTGTCTAAAGCTCTTAAGCTTTCTTAAAACACATAAACCTTTGAGTTTTTTTTCAATCTTTTCAGAGATTTCACCATTGTAATGGCTCCAAAATCCAAGCAAACAGCTGCTTCTTCGAGCGTTGCCGCTGTGCCTACCAACGTGGGTGGTTCTCCTTCTCAGGAAGTCCCCATTTCTAGTAAGTGGAATGACTTTCGCCATTAAGAAGACGAAGGGGCTCTGTCCCCTTAACTTCTTTTTGAAGTTTCAAAAAACTTCTGTTGAAGTTGATCAGTCGAACGGATCTCGCAGGTCCGCATTTGTTTTGTGAATGCGGTTCTTGCGTTGATAAGCAGAATGCGGGTCTGGCTTGGGGACCCAAAGATCGCTAAAAGTTTTCGGGCGCGAATTTTCTTTTAAACTTAAATAACGTATTAGACATGACACGTGTCTTGCTCAGACTGAATTTGAGATCCGCGCTGCGAATTAAAGTCATTAAGGGGCTTTTAAGAAAATCTTTAGGTTTACGCCATTAATTAAGGCCATTGGAGAGCCTATAAATATGCTAAGAGTCTCTTAACTGTCATTCGTTTTAATTGTCTTCTTCCTCAGGCCCATATCTGAACAACTTTCAAAGTTCTAAAGTCTTCAAAATAACATAAAGCTTTAATGCTTTTTCGTAATCTTCTTCAAAGATCATCAATGTCAAATGACCCCAAAGTCCAAAAGCATCATTTCTTCTTCTGGCATCCTTATTGTTGCACTCTGATGGATGGTACTTTCCCTCAAAAGATCCATTCTTCAGGTAGGAATTGGCTTTTTCCATTGTCGCACATGGTGAGGCATCGTCTTCTTGAAGCTTTGCTATTACTGATCATGAAGCGATACTGTCTCTTAACTTCTTTTTGAAGTTTTTGCTCTTGCTGCATCATGAAGAGACACTGTCTCGTA
This sequence comes from Agave tequilana, assembly GCA_038442645.1. Classification (NCBI taxonomy): domain Eukaryota; kingdom Viridiplantae; phylum Streptophyta; class Magnoliopsida; order Asparagales; family Asparagaceae; genus Agave; species Agave tequilana. The sequence goes on from JAVJIF010014746.1 coordinate 4,627, forward strand.
ACTTCTTGCTGAAGTTTTCAAAGTTTCTTTTGGAGTTGGACAGTCGATTTAAGAGTCAGGAGTCCATGTTTGATTTGTAAATGCGACTCTCATGTTGATAAGCAGAATGCGAATTTGGTGCTTTTAAGGTCTAATCTTGTTGATACGATTTTTGCATCCTAGCGAGTTTTGCGTTTTGAGATCCTAGACGTGAGTGTAGTGAGCTTCGCGTTTTTAGATCTTAAACGCGGGTCTCGCCCATAAGATTCGCGTTTGTGCCTCAAGACTTTAGAAAATTTTCTAAGTCTGGAGTTCAGACGCGAGTTTCATGTGAGCCTCGCATTTCAACCATTGGACGCGGGTCTCATGTTGAGTCTGTAGACTGTCTAAAAATCACCAAGGATAAGTCATCAGACGCGAGCCTCACTTCAACGCGAAGGTCGCATTTTGAACTGAAATGCGGACCTTGCATCTCAAGAAGCATGGAGACTTCAGATGCAGGCCTGAGTAAGCCTGTATTTGATGCGAGTCTGAGTAACTCCGCGTCCCGACCAACGCGAGTCTGAGTAACTCCGCGTTCCATATCAAGTGCGGGTTTGCGCAACTTGGGGCTTTACATCAGACGCGGGTCTGAGAAACCCTGCATTCACTTCAAATGCAAGTTTGAGCAACTCCACATTCTGAGGCACCCACGTCTACAACAAGTAATGCGAGGTCCGCGTCCAGCGCGAGACCCGCGTTTCTATTTTAACTGACCTCCATTACTTGGTCAATTAACTCCCCATGTAATGGGAGAGTTAATCCCCATTATGGAAGAATTTTAGGGGAGGATCATACCCCTATGACTTTCTATAAATAGCTTGAGTAGCTATGAAGAGAGGGGACGACTTCTTTGGAATCAAGAGGAATTCTTTGAATGCAGGTTCTTTTTGAATCCAAAGAGAAGACTTTTGGAGAGAAGGAGTTATCAGTGGGCTCTAAACACTTCGTTTGTTAAAAATAGAGTTTCTTTCTGATTAGTGTTCGTGAGCATCTTGAATAGAAGCTAGACAGTCGACCGATCAATGGAGAACAAGAATCACTCTCCATCGCCACTCAAAGAACCTAATTTTAAACAAAGGGGGGAACCGAGTCTTCTTCCCTCTTTTAGAATAGGAATCGTTCCGTTGTAATTTTTCAGCCACTAAAGAAATCTTACACCGACCCAAGAACCTTTTTTCTGAACCAAACAAAAGATGGCAACTCCGCTGGGTACTTCCTTCTCTACTGACGAGAATGCTATGACGCAAGCTGATATTCGACTCCTCGGGAAGATGGTAGAATCTCTCGTCGTTGAATTCACCAAAGGAAGTTTGAGGAGTTCCTTTCCTCCAGCTCTGCCAGCCCGAAGGCAATGTGACAATACTATACAGTCTCTTCTGAGACTCGCTCTCGAATCTCTTCGAAGATTACTCCTGAAAAGGCCCGCCCCATTACTTACAGTTCAAAGGGTGCCGCTTCTAAAGAGATTCTGGAAACCTCACGTGTAGCCCATCAGAAGACCTACAGGGCAAAAGTGGTGGCGCACGATCAAAGAGACGGTGAAGACCAATTCCGCCATCCTCCTCCTTTCCAAACTCTATAATTCTAGGTTATCGGGGGTTCCCAACAACCTCTATGGCTTCACTGGAATGTTAAACGTCGACGAAGATGTCGCACTCATTGACAATAGCTCAAAGATGCTGTAGAAGCAATCTATTCTGCAGACTCAGAATGTGAGGTTTGTTCCCACATTTCTATTAAGCAACGCGAGGATCATGTTTTCGTCCTAAAATGCGAGTCCCGCATTCTGCAACAACGCGAGATCAACATCAAATGCGAGACCCGCATTTTAATGGCTCTAAAATGCTAGGCCTGTGCTTTATTTGTCTCAGAACGTGAGGCCCGCATTTCAATGAAATACGACGACCGTGTTTCAACTTAATGTGAGGTCCGTGTTTCAATAAGGAAACACGAGACCCGCGTTTAGTCAAAAAGCCCTCACCCCAGGGGGGCTAGTTTCTCAGACATTCCCTCAACAGACCTAAGGGACTAACTGATAAGGAAGAGGAGCGTCCATTCGCTCGTCGATGCCACTACGAGCAATTAATCTCGGCACAGCTATCTGAATGCCATTGCAGCTTTCAGACAAATAACTTTGATGTTAGGCCAGTTGTCAATGGCTTCAGAGTCAACGAAAAGATGACAATCCCAGAAGAAGAAGTCATTCTCTGACATCGAGTACCCAGAAGTGACTACAAATATGGTGGGGTCAAGCTCAACACCAAGTAAGTCCAAGGGGAAGTAATTGGCTATCAGCTCAGAGGAGTTAGATGCTGATCGATCTCCAGGTTTGAAGGATGTTCTTATCAAACTTGAAGGGGTCTACTGACATATTCAGATCCACATGGGAACGATTGTCCTAGTCGACTACAGTCTGTTGGCTAGAGGGATTGAGGTGAATGATGAGCACTCTGTCATCATCGAATTCCGGTCTTCGAATTCCAGTTCAGGGAAAATTGCCTTCACTTACATGGAAGGAACTCTTGAAGAGATGGCTAAGTGATTCGAAGAGCAGGCCCGAGTTCAACGGGAGCAGTTTGATATGATTCGAGCCCAGTAAGAATCTATCGACACTCTTAAGCAGATGATATCACAACTACTTAAGGACAAAAAGAAGCCGAAGGCCAAGACTCCTTCCAAGAAGTCCAATGGCAAATGGAAGAAAGGGGAAAGCTTATCCTCTGCGAACACCGTGAATGAAGAGCATTCCAACTCTGAGACACCCAAGTCTTCATCTGAAGAGGAGGATAACTCAGAGAACAAGAGTACTCATTCCAAAAAGATGAACAAATTGGAGCAACGCCTTGAGGCCCTCATCAATTGAGACAAACTCCAAGAAGTGGGGATAGTCCAATCCTACCCAGCAGAGTGAAATATGGCTCCCTGCCCTCCCAAATTCAAGGTACCGACCCTTCATACTTTCGACGGTAAAGGGTCACCGAACCAGCACATATACTACTTCAAATCCTAAACTGGGAATGTAGTATCAAACAATGCCATTTTGGCTCATTTATTCATTGGCACCTTTAAGGGGGTCGCCTTTGAATGGTTCATGAAACTTCTTGCCAGCTCAATTAAAATATGGACCGACCTCGAGAAGTTATTTCTAGCTCGTTTCTTTGAGGATGATTCAGAGATCTCGGTGCGGACTCTCCTTGCAGCCAAGCAGAAGTCCATCAAAACTTTTGTCGAGAGATTTTAGAGCATGGCACTCCATTATCCTAGCGGCATGACCTAGTCCACCTGGTGGAGATGTGCTGTCATAATCTGCAAACTTCCCTGCTCGTTTAGATGGGAGTAGCAGAATGTTGCACTTGAAAGCAGTTGGTGCTACAAGGTTAACAGGCAAAAGAGATTGTCACCCGGGTCAGGGCTGAAGAAAAAGACAGCAAGCTGATATTTGATAAGTCAATGTGACGTACACCAGAGTCATCTTCTCAATCGAGAAGAAGGGATACTCTGATAATGGAAGTCAAATCACCTCAAAGATCAGTCAGTTAGACGCGATGTGGCCTCCAGTCAACTACGTGGAAACAAATCGTACTCCTTCAAGGATGAGCACCTAATCTCTTTATTCAAGTTACTCCAAAAGAGTAACGACTCAAGTTTCTGAAGATCAGACGCCCTGAAGAGGTGGGGAAGACAGTTGAACTCAACTGCTGTTTATATCACAGGATGCTGGGACATCCTACTAGGAACTGCTCATCTTTAAAGATGTCTTCAGGCTTTGATCGATGCAGAGGTATTGTACAGGGAGGAAAGTTGAAAGTGTATTGCAAAATTTTCTTGAATCAAAGAAAAGCTACAACAACTCAAAATTTTAACTACAAGAGAGAAGACACTCAAGCTTAGATCTTCTCTTTGTTTAAGGCTGAGTTCTTTGCGTAGTGGTGGAAAGTGATTCTTATTTTCTGTTGATCAGGTGAATGTCAAGCTCTTCTAGAAATCTTCTCCTAGGATTACTGATGGAATAACATAACTCCTATCCAAATCAAATCTCAAAGAGACCTAAACAAGAACTTAAACACAGCTAGTTGGTAGAAGAGTTTAACCCTTTATAAGTATTCCTTAGCCAAAAATTTTGACCCCTTTTCAATAGCAAATTGAGTTATTTATAGGGGTTTCAGGGGTAAAATCGTGCTCTCAAAACCTCCATAATGGGGGTTAACTCCCCTCATTATGAAGGCAGTACTTGACCCAGTAAAGGGGTTAGTTATAACTGAGACGCAGGGCTCCTCTGCAATTGAAACACAGGCTTGAGCCCTACATTTAGCCGTTGAGGTAACGCTGGAAACAGGTCTTGAACTCCGCGTTTGGGTGCCACGTGGTGTTGAAATGCGGCCTCAAACTCTGTGCCGAGCTTCTCGTCTGAGACACGAGTCTTGAGCTTCGCGTTTGGACGCCGCGGTGGTGTTGAAACACGAGCTTTGAACTCTGTATCGAGCTTCACGTGTGAGACGCGGGCTTCAAGCTTTGACGCGGGCTTTAAACTTTGTGCCTGAGCACTGTGGTACTGAGATGCGGGATTTGAGCTTTGCGTTCTTGGGATTGCAATGGTGTTGATACGTGAGTTTTGAGCCCTGCATTTTGCCTTTGCACGAGTGCCTTTGATTAGCATCGCGTCTGAAATATAAACTCTGTTATCTGATAACTTATCTTCAATGATTTTTAGACAGTCTACATAACCCCCTCCAAAGTTTTTGAGACTTTGTGGTTGACTAGGACGGGTTTTGAAACACTTTGGACTTTCCTTTTGGCAGCAAGCTCTCAAGACTGGACTGACAATCTTCTAAGATACCTTGGGCTTGATCTTGTCTGGATATTGGTCTTCATGAGTGTACTGTTAAACTCTTTGAAGCCACCAGAGATGATCGTCGTAAGTGACCATATGCGCAGTCCAAACCTCATCGGTACTCTGAGCTGGTTGTCAGTGTACTATTGAACCAGGGAAATCACCAACTTCTTTTGCCAATATACTGTTTGAATTGATTGCAGAAGTAAAGACTGAACATAGGTTTTGTAGATGCAACAGTTGTGTGGCCTTGGAGATGCGCACCTCGTCTGAAGTAGAAACGCGACTCTCATTCATTGGGAAGACGTGAATATTGAATTAGAGATGCATCTCTCACTTTGTAGAAGTAACACAGACTTCGAGGTGGGGACACAGACTTCTCTTTGTTAAAGAAACGCGGCTCTGCTGTTTTGCCAAGGTGCAAGTTTCCTTCAAAGTGAAGACGCACCTTTCACTTGTTGTAGAAACGCGGTTCTGAGCGTTACATATGCGAACTTGCTTCAAAGTAGAGATGTAGCTCTCACTGGGAACAGAGGCACAACTCTCTTGTTTTGCCAAGACGGGAGCCAGAGAATACTGAAGAGACGAGAACTTTGAAGTGGAGACGCAGCTCTCACTTTATTGAAGTGATGCAGATTTCGAGGTGGAGACGTGGACTTCTCTTTATTGAAGAGACGCGACTCTGTTAAACGTGTGACTCACATTCTAGGTGCATTATCACGTGTTTGGCAGAGCTTGAAGAGATGTTGTTCTCTTAAAATACGATGTCTTGTTGGCCCAAAGGCCCATCACTCTAGTTTTGATGATGATCAACTCATGAAGTTATGATTACTAATGATCTTGTGTTTAATTAGTGACAGATTCATTATCAAGATCTTAGTAGGTGTGGAGCTTCAACAAAGGATTTAAAGACAAGTTGGAAGCTAGCACCGGTTGATTCACGAGCCTATGCATCAAGAACACATCTAGAGATGAGCTCGGCGGATTGCATTTGGACCAAGTAAGGAAGATGAGAAGCCTTCAAGTGAAGACTTCAAGAAGATGAAGACTTGAGTCTAGGTATAAGATTTAGTTTTTTTGTTTAGTTAAAAATGTAAAGGATAGATAGTTGGTGGATTGCTCAAGTCTATATCACACACACACTCTTGATAGAATTGCTTTCATAAAAGAATTTTTATTTATATGTTTAGAAAAGAATTTTTTTATTTAGAAAAAGATTTTTCTTTGTGACAAAATATATATACTTTGGTTTTTGGTATTTCTATCATACATATCTTTCAACCAAAACCAAGTTCAGAGCTTTATGATAAAAAACATAGATATTTCATTATGATTGTGTAGTGGATCATATCCATACACACTATGCTTTAATAAGTTCAAAATATCTTGTTTTTGTATTTTGTAAAGATATGGAAAAACAAGTTTTAGAAAAACATGTTTTTAGAAAAACAGTTTTTATTTTGATTGAAACTATTTTTTAGATTTACTGAGAATTTATGGGATTTTTATTAAGTTAAAAGACCTATTTCCAAATCCCTTAACTGTGCAGTCTGAGGACTGACTGACAGGCCAAGTCGGTCGACCGGACGGTCGACCGCAGCAAGGTCGGGTCGACCGTCCAGTCGACCGACGTGCATAGCCTTGTGCACGTTGTCAGCACAGTGGTCCGGTCGACCGTACGGTCGACCGCTGCAGAGAGTTCTGCTCTCTGGATTTTGGGTCGACCGGGCGGTTGACCGGAGGCTCCAACGGTCGGATTCTTGACCGTTGGCGGTCGACCGGCCGGTCGACCGGCAGCTCTGACAGACTCCAACGGCTAATTTTCTGACAGCCTATAAATTGGGGTTTTTGTCATTGTTTGAAGCCAAGATTTAAGAGACTCTTAGAGCCAGTTTTTCCCACACTTTCAGAAGAGTTTTCTCCACAAAATAGTGAGCAAATATTTCCTATCTAAAGGGAAGTTTTTATCAAAGAGTGTAAAAGAGATTTTCTTGAGTTTTCACCAAAGATTCTTTCCTTACTTTCTCACACAAACACTTGAGCATCCATTGAGCTATTCATTCTATAGGTGTTGTAGTGAGAGCTTTTTGTAGGGATCAAAGTGTTTAGATCACCAAGATTTCATCTTGTACCTTGAGGAGACGGGCAAGTGTGCTCGTGATTGTTTAGGGTTCGGGTGCGAACTCTTGTAGCTTGAGGTGTGGCCTCGACGAGCCGGTGGGCTTGTGGTGTGTAAGGGACTAGAGAGTCTGAGGGCTTGTAGGTGTTGCGGCACCAAGGAGAGATCCGTTGGGATCGTGCATAGTGGAAATCCTTCGTGTGTCGAAGGCGGGGATGTAGAGCAAGTGTGCTCGAACCTCGAAACATACCCTTGTGTTTGCGATTGCTCACTCTATCTCTCTCTCTCTGTTTTTGTCTCTTATTTATATCTTGCATTCAATTATTGTCTATCTTTATATGCATGATATACCCTTGTGCTTAATTGTTATATACTTGCTTGGGACTGTTGCTAACACTTGTATTCAACCAAGAGAGCCAACACGGCACCTCAACCCATTCAAGGGGAATCAAGAGGGGTTTAGTCCAGAGCCCTGCAAAGGGAATTCGGCTACACTCTTGTGTTATACATAGTGTTTAGTGTAAAAGTTGTAATTAGGTCATAATTGTTTTTAGCTTCCGTATTATTTGCATTATTTGTTCATAAGTGACCATTAGATTAGCCATCACCTATTCACCCCCCCTCTAGGTGAACTTACAATTGGTATCAGAGCCAAGTGCTCTTGATATTGGTCTAACAACCTAGAGTTAAAGATCCTCTTTATAGGCTAATCACAAGATTTGTACACACACCATGGACTTCATATCACCACCCACCTTTGACATCCTCAACATCCAAATTTGGAAGGTTAAGATGTCATTATACCTCAAGGCCTTAAGAATTCATGTCTATCTTGCCTCTACTAATAATGCATATTGTATAGATGGTAAGAATTTTGAGGCTAATGCAAAAGCCCTTCATGCTATCAAGTCAACCCTAAATGATGATTATTTATCTAGGGTATCTAACATTGATTCGGCTTTTGTAGTTTGGAACACCCTCACCTCCCTTGGCGAAAAGGATCTATACTATGCGGGGAGCGATTCGGACGTTGGAAGCGACATCTCCAACGTATGCTATATGGTCCAAGGGGATAACCCCCTTGAGGTAAACTCCGAATCCGATGATGAGGACATGTCATATGAAGAGCTTTCTACATTTTGTCAATTATTGCTTGAAAGACATGACATGATTAAAAAGGAAAATAAAAATTTGAAAAAGGACATTGCTTGCATGCATATAGAACATGATTCTTTTAGAGATAACATTGCATGCTTAGAAAAAGATAATAAGAAAATTAAAAAGGATTTTGATTGCATGCTAAAAGAGAACGATTTCTTTAAAACTAAAGTTGCATGTTTAGAAAAAGAAAAGGATGATTTGAAAAATGAAAATGTTTCCCTTATGTCTAAATTAAATGATCTTTGTGAAGGGAACACTATTTTGAAAGATAAAATTGATATGGTGGAAAAACAAAAAGAAGTTGTTTTTCAAGAAAATAAATCTTTGAAAAGAAAAATTTGTGAAAAAGAAAAAGATTTTGTTTCACAAAAGAAAAAGAAAAATGATCATATATCTCATCATGCTTTACATGCCACCACAAATGAGATAAATGTTTTGAAAAATAAAATGGATAATTTGAGTTCAACTTTGAACTCTTGTGCATTTAACCATACTAAGTTGGAGTCAATGTTTTCAAAGAAACAAACTCCTCATGTTCATGCACATCACTCTCATCATCATGCTTATGTTGCACAACATGATCACACTTCTACACATAAGCATACTAAGGTGTACGTATGTACACATTGTGGTCGCAAAGGCCATTTAGCAAAGTTTTGTTATGATAATATTAATTCTTTAAATTTTGCTAATTATAGAAGATTTTGGGTGCCTTACAACAAGACTAACCCCAAAGGACCCAAGAAAATATGGGTACCAAAACTCCCACCATTTGCTTTTGATGTAGGTGAGGGCTCTCACAAAACGTGAGACGATTGGTGCCTTGGTAGTGGATGCAATGGACTTGATGGACATACACTTGGATGCATCGCTATCAAGGAATTTTGGTGGAAAGGCCACCACATTAGGAGCTTTGGATTTGGTAACACTCTCTAAACTCCTATTTTTATGTACATGCTTGTTCATACATAATATTCATAGCATGTTCATATTTTTGCTATATGTGCTTCATGCGGTATTTACATGCTTAGATGTAGAATGTGTCAAACTTGCATTTATACATATACAAATAGTGAATTACAATTGATTCATATATGATTGAACTTCATGCTCATTTGTATCCACTTTATGCATATGTATAATCTAGTTTTGATTATTCTCTTTTATACATGTTTTTGCTTTTTTATGCTTTACTTCATGTATATGTATTTTAAATTCAAATCTAATAAATATACATGTATACCCGTGAGTCTCTTGCCTTCATGCAAACATCATTAATAGACTCTTTTATTTTTGGGATATGTATGTGTATTGTTAGGATTGGATTAATCATACATATACCATGAAGATTAGTATTTTGATGAAAAATATTTTTGAGTTAATTTGTTTTAAAAAAAAATGACTTATGATCTGTTTGAGCTTCATTGTATATTTTCATGAAAAATGCCATTTACATAACCTTTGAACACTCATCTTTTACCTTTCAAGATTATTTTGAGCTTTATGGACTATGAGTGCTTGAACCTTTATGTATTTAGTATAATTCATGAAAAACATATGATTGGATATACTTGAAGGATCTTTAACTAGTTTTTCAAAAATAATTTATACTAGTTATTTATTGTTCAAATAGTTTTTGAGATTTACACATGACTCTATTTTTCTCAAAATGTATTTGATGCTTCATGTATTGAATATTAGTTTATATGTTAGTTTTATCAACACTAGGATTTATACTTGTACAAATCATGGGCCACAAATAAATTTATTTATATTTGTGCTTAATGCTTATTTGAACCCATGAAATGTGCTTGTATTGCTTAGTTTTGATGATCCATACATCTTTAAACTTGTATTCCCACTTTTGGATTTGATTTATGATCATGTGCTTTCATTTCATGTATATGTGTATTTTGTCAAACTTTAAGATATACATGTATACCTCTTGAGTCATTTGCCTTTAATGCAAATCTATTTATATGGACTCATTTGTGTTTAAGAGATATGTATGTATACTTATTGTGTTATCATAACATACATATATCTTGAAATATAGATTTTGTTTTTAATAAAAAAATGATTTTCATGATTTAAAGGAATATTGAGATTAATTAACATTTTTGCTTTATTCCTTACTTGAAGAATTTCGTACTAGTTTTTAAAACATTTTCATATTAACTAGTGCAATCTCTTCATTTGTTAGAGTATATAATAAGCTTACTCTTAAATTGGTATCATTGGATATTTTCAATGGGTATCAATATAATTTTTATATACTCGTATTTTGATTGTATGTATGAATGCTTTCTAATTTGAACTATATCAATCTCTATTGGTATTATCTTTCCATACATATATGATCTATTTGTGTTTGACTTACAATTGACTCACACTCTTAAAACACAATGCATTTGCTAAGCTTAATTCAACTTTCAATTGGTAATTCTTAAAGCTTATGCAATATGTTTTTCAAAATTGATAAAAATATATATATATATGTTGATTTGATATCTCAAAATGTGTTTTATTAAGAAAGTTCAAAATTTTGTTTTGATAAAGAAATATTCAAAATTTTTGATTTGTATTTCCTATATGCAAGGAGAGCTTAACATCTCTCTTACATATGGATTCATGTTGAGTATATTATAAATTGAGGAGCTTGACAACTCTTCTTTATATGATATACGTGTGTAGGGGGAGCTTCACATCTCCTCTTATGCATTACATAATATGTGTTATGTGAGTTAGGGCTTGTCATCCCTTCTTCATGTAATGCATATGTGTAGGGAAGCTAACTTAGCGTCTTCCTCTTCATGGATGTATATCGCATATAAATTTTTTATTGATTGATTTGTATTACCCCTTCTTGATCTCCTTGTTTTTGACAAAAAGGGGGAGTAAAATTTGTTTGATTTGATTTTACTTTGAACCCTTTGTTGATGAGTGACAAAAAGGGGGAGAAGTATTTGAGTTTATATGCATGTTTTCATGTGCTTAAGGAGGAGAAGTATTTGTCTTCCTTGTTAATAATGCATATATTTTTGTATTGCAAATAGGAGAAAAAGATTTTGACTTATGCTTGTTGCAATTTTTATCTCCTTGCTTGCATACATACTCATGTGCCTCATTGAATATCTATTATTTATGTCTATGCATGAGTTAAGGGGGAGCTTCTTTGAAGCTTTACTTTAATCCATGCATATATAACTTCATGAGTTTTGTCATCATCAAAAAGGGGGAGATTGTTGGCCCAAAGGCCCATCACTCTAGTTTTGATGATGATCAACTCATGAAGTTATGATTACTAATGATCTTGTGTTTAATTAGTGACAGATTCATTATCAAGATCTTAGTAGGTGTGGAGCTTCAACAAAGGATTTAAAGACAAGTTGGAAGCTAGCAGCGGTTGATTCACGAGCCTATGCATCAAGAACACATCTAGAGATGAGCTCGGTGGATTGCATTTGGACCAAGTCAAGAAGATGAGAAGCCTTCAAGTGAAGACTTCAAGAAGATGAAGACTTGGGTCTAGGTATAAGATTTAGTTTTTTTGTTTAGTTAAAAATGTAAAGGATAGATAGTTGGTGGATTGCTCAAGTCTATATCACACACACACTCTTGATAGAATTGCTTTCATAAAAGAATTTTTATTTATATGTTTAGAAAAGAATTTTTTTATTTAGAAAAAGATTTTTCTTTGTGACAAAATATATATACTTTGGTTTTTGGCATTTCTATCATACATATCTTTCAACCAAAACCAAGTTCAGAGCTTTATGATAAAAAACATAGATATTTCATTATGATTGTGTAGTGGATCATATCCATACACACTATGCTTTAATAAGTTCAAAATATCTTGTTTTTGTATTTTGTGAAGATATGGAAAAACAAGTTTTAGAAAAACATGTTTTTAGAAAAACAGTTTTTATTTTGATTGAAACTATTTTTTAGATTTACTGAGAATTTATGGGATTTTTATTAAGTTAAAAGACCTATTTCCAAATCCCTTAACTGTGCAGTCTGAGGACTGACTGACAGGCCAAGTCGGTCGACCGCAGCAAGGTCGGGTCGACCGTCCAGTCGACCGACGTGCACAACCTTGTGCACGTTGTCAGCACAGTGGTCCGGTCGACCGTACGGTCGACCGCTGCAGAGAGTTCTGCTCTCTGGATTTCTGGGTCGACCGGGCGGTCGACCGGAGGCTCCAACGGTCAGATTCTTGACCGTTGGCAGTCGACGGGCGGTCGAGCGGCAGCTCTGACAGACTCCAACGGCTAGTTTTCTGGCAGCCTATAAATTGGGGTTTTTGTCATTGTTTGAAGCCAAGATTTAAGAGACTCTTAGAGCCAGTTTTTCCCACACTTTCAGAAGAGTTTTCTCCACAAAATAGTGAGTAAATATTTCCTATCTAAAGGGAAGTTTTTATCAAAGAGTGTAAAAAGAGATTTTCTTGAGTTTTCACCAAAGATTCTTTCCTTACTTTCTCACACAAACACTTGAGCATCCATTGAGCTATTCATTCTATAGGTGTTGTAGTGAGAGCTTTTTGTAGGTGATCAAAGTGTTTAGATCACCAAGATTTCATCTTGTACCTTGAGGAGACGGGCAAGTGTGCTCGTGATTGTTTAGGGTTCGGGTGCGAACTCTTGTAGCTTGAGGTGTGGCCTCGACGAGCCGGTGGGCTTGTGGTGTGTAAGGGACTAGAGAGTCTGAGGGCTTGTAGGTGTTGCGGCACCAAGGAGAGATCCGTTGGGATCGTGCATAGTGGAAATCCTTCGTGTGTCGAAGGCGGGGATGTAGAGCAAGTGTGCTCGAACCTCGAAACATACCCTTGTGTTTGCGATTGCTCACTCTCTCTCTCTCTCTCTCTTTTTGTCTCTTATTTATATCTTGCATTCAATTATTGTTATCTTTATATGCATGATATACCCTTGTGCTTAATTGTTATATACTTGCTTGGGACTGTTGCTAACACTTGTATTCAACCAAGAGAGCCAACGCGGCACCTCAACCCATTCAAGGGGAATCAAGAGGGGTTTAGTCTAGAGCCCTGCAAAGGGAATTCGGCTACACTCTTGTGTTATACATAGTGTTTAGTGTAAAAGTTGTAATTAGGTCATAATTGTTTTTAGCTTCCGCATTATTTGCATTATTTGTTCATAAGTGACCATTAGATTAGCCATCACCTATTCACCCCCCCTCTAGGTGAACTTACATGTCTGTGTTCCGGGGGCATTGCCACGTGTCTGGCGACGATCGATCTCGAGATACGGGCCACGTATCTTGGCCAATTACTGTGTCTATAAAAAGACAGCAGTCTTTCAAGAGTCATCATTAGACACTTTTCTTCTCCGTTTGAACTTTATATCCAGAGCTTAAAGACTTAAGAAAAGCTTCAAACTTTTTCTTCCTTTTTTCTTATCTTCTCCAAAAAATTCGCCGTCAAGATGGCCCCAAAGACAAAGTCTGTGCCTTTCTCCTTGAGCGCAGTCGCTCCAGAGGTTCAAATGGGTGGTTTCTCTAGGCAGGAGGCCCCCATTTCAGGTAATAAAACCATCTGAATCAGTTTTTACGACTAAAAAACTTAAAGAGTTATCTTAACTCTTAAGCTTCTTTTGAGTTGAACCGCCAATGCGAGGCTCACGCCCATGTTTGATTTTCAGATGCGACCTTTGCACTGGTAGGCAAGATGCGGGTTTGATGAGCTCCACGTCTTCGCTTCATCATCTTGAGTCTGTGTCTGCTTGTTTAACTTGGGCTCCCTTGAGCCTTACTTTTGATCCCAACACGTAAAGAATTTTTCTAAGTGAGAGAGTTCAGACGCGAACTCTACGTGAATCTCGCATCTCTGAGGTTTGACGCAGGTTTCACTGAGCCTCGCGTCTGATTCCAACACTTAGAAAATTTCTAAGTTACGGAGTTTCAAACGTAGACTTCACATGAGCCTCGCAGCTCTGAGTTTAGACGCAGTTTCACTGAGCTCCGTGTCTTAGTCATTAGACGCGATTCTGAGGTGAACCTTGCGTTTAAGCTTCGATCACTTTGACAACTCTCAGGTTACTGAATATTGTGTTGTCCTTTTTGCAGTGCGGTACTCCTCGAACCCTCTTTCCAAAAAGTGTCACTTTGGACATGGAAGTGGTGCTGACCCGAACATGATCTTCGTTCTCCAAAGGACTGCTCCTGTGACCACTGGTAAATCAAACGAACGTCGGAGCCGGATCAGCAATGCCAGTATGCTGACTCTCTGAAAAATCATTTTTGATGGTCAGTTCGAATCGAATTCCCGTGCTCTACTAAGGAAGCCTGACTTCTTCTTTGGTGACTCGATCGAGGAGGATGAAGCTGCTCTTTATGATGGGGATTACAAATGGCTTCACCAGATTGGCAACAGGAGGTTCTTCCTCCCGAACATGGAGCGGATGTATTCCCTGGCCTACCTGCAGCATATGTCCGTGTGTGGGACAATGGACTGGGAGTTGATCAAGCCAATCTCTGGAGTTACACTGGGCAAGATTGGTGCCCGTGAAGCCTTCACCGTCGGTCATGGGAGTGATGTGCTGGGGTTGCAGCTGGGTTTGGTCAGAGCTGAATACCTAATAGGGGAGACCCCACAACTTACAACCACCTTCATCAGACAGCTCCTGGATGTGAGGGGCGACTTTCCTCCAGAATTCCATGCCATTGGATGGATCCATTCTACCAAAAAAACATGGTAGGGGCAGAATGGTAGGGTTTGCTCTTATAGAATTTGAGGACCTTTTGCTGCAGGCCGGATTGTATGGGTTTATGAGGGCTGTCCAGTATGGTATTCCACAGAGCACCAAACATTTCTACACTATCAGGGAGTGGTATAATTTAGATACTTGCACGTTCTTCACTCCCATCTGGAAAATAGGGCTTTCCCTCTATGAGATGTACGAAGTCTCAGGGCTGGTAATTAGAGATGCCCCTTACGAGGAATATATCCCATCAACAGAGGAGCTACATCTGCTGAAGAAGAGCGATCCTCTGGTGTACGAGACTTATTGGGAGGTGTTGTGCCACTTTCACATCTGTGGGCAGGTGACAGGACGTAAGAGTGGGGAGTTAAGCAGATATCGTAGGCAAATTATCTGTTTCCAGGGGTGAATAAATCTGACCCGATGATCTGGCTAGCTCCTGATTGAAAATTGAAAGAGTAATGAGAATTACCATCTAGCTTTGGGCTAATGGGTCGTGTCCATGAGGAGGAATGCGATAGAAGCTTTTCGATGAATTGTTAAATAACAAAGAATGGTGTTTGTGTTTTTCTTTCTTTCTTTTTATATTGAAAAAGAGAATGGAGAGAAAGGAAGTGATTTAAAGAAAAATTTAAAACTTGGAAAAGGCTTTGGAAAAGGCGATCTTTAAAAAGCTTGAAGAGTATTTTGTTGATTTTAATATAGGAAGAAGATCTGGGCTCACTATCTTTCTGCTCAACGATGTGTTCTTCTCTTGAAATTCTTAGTGTCTCAAGTTGATCATAAGGAAAAACTTAAGCTTTATTTTTGAAAGTCTTAAGCAAAGCAAATAAGATTGTTTGAAAAAGTTTAACTCTTTTTCTTAAGAAATCCTCTTGAACTGAATGTTAAATCATTAAGTTTTCTTTCAAGTATAAAATAAAAGCAAGTTCAAGTGATATTTTAAAAGAAATAGAAGTTTATAAATCTAAACCCATCCTTATGTGCCTTCAAGAACACTTTCAAAGAAGAATGGCTTAGTTTAAGGCATACATATGATTCTGTTGGGTTCTTTACATCAAAAACCGTTCAAAACAAGAGTGATCGAAGAGAGAGACGATAGTGAACCCAGAAAATAAGTTTAGCTACTCATGAATGATGTAAAACAAGATATGTAAATAAAATAAGACATACCCGTGAATTAGAGTAGAAGAAGAGAAAGCTTGATCCTTTATTGATGTCACTTCAATCTTCAGATTACAATCACTCTATTCCTCTCTCTCACTGGTATTTGGACTGAACTACAAATTAAAAAACTGAGATACAACTTCTCTATACTATCTAACAAAGAACCTAAACCCTAAAAATGAACAAGAATTCTAATCCTAGTCTTCGCTTCCTTTTTCAGTGCAAACCCTGCCATTTATAGGCAAAAACCCAGAGGGGAGAGGAGTGAGGAAATAAGGGGAGCAAACGCTCCCCTTATCTCCACCAAACGGTCGCAGATCCGCGGCCAAAGCCGCGGATCCGCGGCCAGGATGTGGCCAAATGGCCACATCTAGATGGGGATCTGGTTGGCGTGTGATTTTGCCCCCTTTGGTCTGGCTGGATTTACTGTTTATCTCTCATTCTGATCTAATCTCCGGTGATTCTCAAGCTAACCGATTTGGATTCTGATAAAACTAAATTAACCGATTTCTAACCTCCCTGATTTGCCATAATCTGTCCTTATTTTCTGATTTCGAATTAATTCTGAATTAAATCAGAATTTGATAGGCTTTTGGGCTCGTTTCTCTTCCCTTTCCTTTAGAAATAGCCCTGTACTTTATAAAAGAAAATAAGACTCATTAATAGGATTTATAGGTAATAAACATGATAATGTGACAATATATATGCAATATATGTGACCGATCACACCCCGCACTTATCTTTTGCTCGTCCTCAGCAAAACATCAAAACTAATCCTAATCAATTACTAGATCACTTTCGTAGGTCACTCGATTGCTCTGAGCATGTGCAACAAGTCGTTAAACCACTAGGTTACCCCTAGATGACGAGTTTTGTCTCGTGAGGGTTTTCAGTGGACAAAATTCATACAAAAGAGAAAAAATGTTAGTATTTTCAAAAAGCATTGTAAAAAGAGAGAAAATATTTGAAGTATATTTGTAAGAGTTCAAGTAATCTATGAGTTATAGGAATGATAGGTAGTAAAAAGTGCATATTTATCATCACATTTACCATCATATTTCCCTATTTATTCTTTTATTAAGCACTGCTACTAATGTTTTATTGTTTAATGTGTGCAGGCCTTGAGTAATTTAAAAAATAAAGAAATAAAGCACAAGTGAAGCCCAAAAGCCCAAGAATCCCACAAGCCCACATGCAAAATTAATTATAGTAATTTAGAAGTTTCTACTTTATCTAATCTAATCTAAACTTGGATTTTAAAATCTAAAGGAGGAAGAGGAAAGATAAAATAGAACTCCTAATTGCTAAAAGGAGGAGGAAAAGGATAAGATGGACTTCTACTTAAACCTAGTTGCTTGCAATACAAGGATAAAGATAAAAGCTTAAAGATAAAGAACAAATCCTTTTATAAATTCGGATTTACAATAACTTGCTTAACTTGCTTCCCAAGTTATCTCGAGTTCTCAAGATAGAAGGTGTGAATACAAAATCCAGAAGGAGGAGCCCAGATGAACGGACCAGAAGAGACCACGCAAGAAAGCGCGTGGCCATTGGTCACGCTATTATCGCGGAAACACGGCTATGGCCGCGTTTTCGCGGCCATTTGGATGAAGTTGGGTACGACTTTTCGTGGAAGAGTTATACTGGGACTTACTTCCTATATCTTCTATAAATACCCCTACAGAGCAACAGAGAGGGGAAATTCACAGACTAAAGCTTAGGATTTTTGTTTAGATTTTTCCTCTTTCCGAAATTTCTTGTATTTTCATTTTTTTATTTGAAGTAGAATATTTTAAAGAAGGAGAGGAGCTTTGTAATTGGTCAGTGACATCTAATAAAAGGTTACTCATTCTTCTTTGCAATTCAATACAATTTTTCTGCTTAGATTAATTATTTTTTTCTTCTTTTTTGTTTTCATGCAATTTTTCTTATTCAACATAAAAATTGAAAATAAAAAAAAAATGAATAACTAAATTAAACTTATAGTTTTCTAATCTCTCGATCAACCCTAGTTTAGTTTAAAAGGTGAATTGATTGATACCTATTATTGTTAGAAACCCTAGGATTAAAATGGTCTTCTTGAAGATGAATCGATGATTAAGTTTACTTTAATTCAGGTTGCACTTTTTAAATGATTCTTCATAGTTCATACTTAAAAACTTTGATAGCATAATTTTAAGTAAAAAACTTCTCTTATGCTATGCTTTGAAATTAGGATGAACGAATGTTTAATCTTTATTAGTGCACACTAGTTAGGGTTCCAACATTACTATTCATCTTGCTTGATTATCAATTAATAACGTAGGATGGATGCTTATTCATTCAATATGATATTCACTTTTTGAGACTAACACCATGGGTTGTTGTAGATGATTAGCACCATGGGTTGTGGTAGATGATTAGTAAACTATACTTCTTAAACTTGATCAAATCTAATCAATTTCTCTTTTTCTTTTCCAAGCAAATTACAGAGAAGATCGTTCCGAAACGCTTCCATCGCATCCTTCCCTATGGATCAACCCGTCTAGCCTTTGCTATGCGGTTACCTTAAAACGAGACTAAGATTTTCTAAGCTATTTACAATACAATTTCCCGTTTCAATCAAAATTTTGGCGCCGTTGCCGGGGAAGGAACGACACGATATTCCAAAAAACTAATTCTTCTTTTTCTTTCTATTTGCAGGATCATAGAACAGGAACTATAATTGCAGCTAAGGACATATAGCAACTCTGTGCCTCTATCCTAGAAGGCAGAGCAACAGAGGTTACTATTTAGCCACGCAAACGCGGTAATAGTCGCGTTTCTGTAGCTATAGTAGGGAACTACTAACCCAAATTTTGTAGGTTGCTGCAAATTGCAATGTTCTTTTTACTGCTTTGATAATTGTTCTCTGTGATCACCCTGCATACTGCTAACTAATTAACAGTAACCTATTAGTTGATTAATAAAAAAAATTTTAGACTCTTGCATCATAGGCACGTGTCTCTTTAAATTTTCTTAATTTCTGTTGAAGAGTGCTGGCGACAAGGTACGTTCGCATTGCATACAGATTAGGAAACACCTTTGGCTGATTTATTGCTTTTGAGTGAATACTTGTCTATTGCTTTACACGTGCACTAAATCAATTTAAGGGCAAATCCCATAAACAAGATAAGGTGAGGATTTCATCACCATTCCTTGGCCCACAAATCATCTCCGTCGCACTCACAACCCTAACCCTAAAATAAAAATTGACTAGACGTTGGCCTTAGGTTAACTCGGACTCATTGGGAGATTGGCTGAAGGAGGAAGTTGTTCGAAATTAACTCTCGCCAAATCGGTGCCTAGGAAGGGGATTAAGGGCCAAAAGCCCGAAGATTGGTGGTTACTTAATTAAGGAACGTCTTTGACGGATAACCTCCCACCGATCTTTCCACCTACCTGGCAGATTAACTTGTGGTTAAGGTCGGCAATATACCTCCTAAAGACAGTCTAGGAGTCGTCTAGGTCAAGGCTTACCCTAGAATAGGATTTTTGATTATTTTTTCTCTTTCTTGATTGATTGGGTGAACTTGTTTGTTAACTGTGCATGTCAGCTTGGTCGAGAGACCCAGTCACATCTAGACTAACTAGGATCAGTTCACCACCCGAACAAAAATCTGATTCACACATGGCACAACCACCATCACTGCATGATAGGTTCTATCCTATTAGGACCTCTCTTCCATCTTGCATTCAGTTACCCGATGAAGGTGTTGACCAATTTGAGCTCAAACCACAATACATCAACACTCTTCCGAAATTTCATGGACTTGAATCTGAGGATGCATACTTTTTCATAAGGAATTTGAAGAAGTATATCTAATGATGAAAATACCCAGCTTAGGAGTAGACGCCATCAAATTACGGTTTGTCCCATTCTCTTTGAAGGACTTAGCAAAGAAATGGCTCTACAGTCTAGAGGTTGGTTCCATATCCTCATGAGATAATTTCGTCAAAGCCTTCTTAAAGAAGTTTTATCCCGTTCACAAGACAGCACTAATTAGAAAAAGCATCTTACAGTTTAAGCAAACAGTTGGAAGTACTTCAAACGTTTTAAGGACCTCCTTGCCCAATGCCCTCACCATGGGATAGAGAAATGGCAATTTTGCCAAGCTCTTTATGATGGATTAGAATATCAAACAAAAACCCTATTAGAATCCATGTGCCAAGGGGGATTTTTGAAAAAGAACGAAGATGAAGGATGGTTATTATATGAAGAATTGGCTGATAATACCATTCAATGGGAACCAACTCTGAAAAAATTTAGGACTAATGACCCTAGCTCTTCTAAAGGAGGTGTCCATTCCATTGAGGCTAACGTAGCTACCGAAGCTAAACTAGCTACCGTGATGCAAAGACTAGAAGCTCTTAAAATTAAAGAACCAGTCGCAGTGAACCAAGTCAGCCCAACACCTTCCGCGGGCTATACTTATTGTCAAGACACGAACCATGTGTTCGAGGAATGTCCCGTCTTTATAGCTCATCAAACTTTGCCCGAGCATATGAGTGCGACCTTCACAAGGCCCGTTAACAATCCATATTCGTCCACCTATAATCCTGTTTGGAGAAATTACCCAAATTTCTCATAGGGCCCAAACAACAATGATCACACAAGGCCCAAATTCTCCAACAATTTTCAATAATCTCCTTATCAACAAAATTATCCTAACCAAAATCCTCCACCTTCTTTCCAAAATTCACATATGGAAACAAAACTCTCTAATATGGAAAGAAAGGTGGATACTCTAGTTAAGAGCCAAGACATACTAGCTTAAGTCTTGACTAGGATAGAGATGCAACTAAATCAACAAGAAAGACAAAAGGGAACTCTACCAAGTCAACCATTACAAAACCCTAGGAATTCTAGGCAAGCCAATGAGGCTCAAGACCCAAACCAGTGTAACTTGGTTCATACATTGAGGTCAGGGAAACAAGTTGTTAATCAAATATCCATGCCACAAGACCCAGCTCAATTGTCCATTCCATCTAGTTCCACTCCATCTCCACAAAACTCTAAAGAAACTGAAGTTGATAAGTCAGCAAAACAAGTGCACCAACCTATAGCCCCATTTCCAAATAGGCTTAGAAGTAATAATAATGCACATATGGAGAAACTACTCGAGGTGTTTAATCAAGTTAGGCTTAATATACCACTTCTTGATGCAATCCAATAGGTCCCTAGTTATGCCAAATTTTTAAGGACATGTGCACCAAGAAAAGAATGACAATGTGCCTAAGAAGGTTTTTCTAGCCACTAACATTAGTGAGCTATTGTCCAACTAGATCCCAGTCAAGTACAAGGACCCTGGTTGCCCCACCATTTCTTGCACAATAGGTCGAGCTGAAATTAGTCGAGCACTCCTCGATTTAGGAGCAAGCATTAATTTGCTTCCCTTTTCTGTATATCAGCAACTTGGCTTAGGCGAACTCAACCCAACTCAAGTTACGATCCAATTAGCTGATCGATCAATTAAAGTTCCAAAGGGAGAAATCAATGATGTCCTTATACGTGTAGGAGAATTCATTTTACAGTCGATTTTATTATTTTAGAGACACAACCTGTGTCTAATCCTAGGTCCCAAACTCCCGTCATCTTAGGATGTCCGTTCCTAGTAACCGCTAACGCAATCATAAATTGTAGAAACAGATCCATGAGATTGACTTTTGGAGACATGACCAAGGAAGTCAATGTTTTCAACTCAGGTAAACACCCCTACGACATAAATGACCAACCTTTTGAGGTCAACTTCATTGAAAATATGACTAGTGAGTACAAAGAGGAGATCACACTAGAATCAAAGGATGAGGAAGAGTTAGAATCTAGTGATCTCAACCTTGATGAGATTGAGTAGGAAGCCAGTCCAAATTCTATAGAGATGGAGAATTTAAACTTAACACCTACACCCATCTTGGCTCCTCCTTCCTTGGAGTTAAAAACCTTGCCTAAACATCCTAAGTACGCCTACCTTGGTGAACAAGAGACGTTACCAGTCATAGTTGCCTCCAATTTGACTAATAGGCAAGAGGAAGACCTATTGGCAACCCATAGGAGATATAGGGAAGCCATTGGTTGGACTATGGCCGATATCAAGGGACTAAGCCCTAAAATAGTCCAGCATAGAATCCATCTAAATGAAGGGGTTAAACCGAAAAGGGACCCACAGCGTAGGCTAAACCCGCTCATGCAAGAGGCTGTATAAGGCGAAATAATGAAACTGTTGGATAATGGCATCATTTATCCCATTTCCGATAGCCAATGGGTAAGCCCAGTGCACGTAGTCCCTAAGAAGTCCAGTTTTACTGTGGTGGAAAACGACAAGCAAGAGTTAGAGCAAACACAACTACCTACCAAGATTCGAGTATGTATAGACTATCGCAAGTTGAACGCCGCTACTAGAAAAGACCATTTCCCACTCCCATTTATCGACCAAATGCTGGAACGATTAGCGGGCCATGAGTATTACTGTTTCTTGGACGGTTACTCAGGGTATAACCAAATCCCAATTGCCCCAGAGGACCAATAAAAGACAACGTTCACGTGTCCATTTGGGACGTTTGCCTATCGCCGAATGCCTTTCGGCCTATGCAATGCCCCCACTACATTCCAACGTTGCATGTTGAGCCTTTTCTCCGACATGGTCGAGCGCTTCTTGGAGATCTTCATGAATGACTTCTCTGTCTATGGAAACTCGTTTGACCAATGTCTACATCACTTAGAGCTAGTACTAAAAAGGTGCACCGAAAAGAACTTGACCCTAAATTGGAAAAGTGCCACTTTATGGTGCAGCATGGGATTGTCCTAGGTCATGAGATATCTAGGAAAGGGATCAAAGTGGATAAGGCTAAAATGAAAATCATAGCCAAACTCCCAATTCCACGATGCGTGAAAGACATTCATTCTTTCTTAGGACATGCCGAGTTTTACTGTAGGTTCATTAGGGATTTTAGCAAAATTGCTAGACCCCTTACAAACCTTTTAGCCAAAGACGTGCCCCTCATCTTTGACGATAAGTGTAGTAGCACATGGGAGAAGCTAAAATTGAAACTTATCTCTGCACCTATCATCTCACATCCGGACTGGTCCAAACCCTTTGAGATCATGTGTGATGCCTCCGATTTTGCGATAGGCGCTGTCTTAGGACAACACAAAGATAACAAGCAGCACATGATCTATCATTCATGTCGGACACTCAATGATGCCCAAGTGAACTATACTACAACCGAGAAAGAATTCTTGGCAGTAGTGTTCGCTTTGGAGAAATTCCGCCCATACCTACTTGGGATCAAAATCACAATATTCACCGACCATTCTGCACTTCGATACTTAATTTTCAAAAAGGATGCGAAGGCCCGGCTCATTCGTTGGATCCTCCTCCTTCAAGAATTTGATCTCTAAATTCGAGATAAAAAGGGTGTCGAAAATGTCGTCGCAGACCATCTCTCTCGTGTGCCAAACACACCTTCCGACAAACTGCCCATCAACAATAATTTTCCCGATGAACAACTTCTACTCTACGGAACCATGATTTGCCGACATAGTTAATTACTTGGTCACAAACCAAAAACCATCTAGTTGGTAAAAATAGGATAGATACCGGTTCTTGTCTCAAGTCCGGTATTTCATATGGGAGGACCCTTACCTCTTCAAATATTGTACCGATCAAATAATTAGGAGATGTGTTCCTGACGAGGAAACTAGAAGCATTCTCGCCTTTTGTCACGAATTTGCTTGCGGTGGACACTTCAGTCCCCGCAAAACAACCGAAAAGGTCCTACAGAGTGGCTTCTATTGGCCCACTTTATTTAAAGACGCATTTGACTTTTGCAAAACTTGCACAAGATGCCAAATGATAGGAAGGATTTCTAAACGTAATATGATGCCCCTAAATCCAATTCTAGAAGTAGAACTCTTTGATGTTTAGGGCATTGATTTTATGGGTCCCTTCCCTAATTCATTTGGGCACCAATACATCTTGTTGGCTGTAGATTACGTATCCAAATGGGTTAAAGCCAACCCTTGCAAGACAAATGACAACAAAGTTGTTGTCAAATTCTTGAAAGAAAACATTTTTTCACGCTTTGGAACCCCTCGTGCCATAATTAGTGATAATGTACACATTTTTCCAATAGAACTTTTGAAGCTCCTATGTGAAAATATACCATAACACACACGTTATCTACACCGTACCATCCTCAAACCAGTGGGCAGGTAGAAGTCTCTAATAGGCAAGTTAAGCGTATCTTGGAAAAAACTGTGAATCAAAACAGGAAGGACTGGTCCACCAAATTGGTAGATGCCTTATGGGCATATAGGACCGCCTTTAAAACGATTCTAGGAATGTCTCCTTATAGACTAGTCTTTAGAAAGGCTTGCCACCTTCCTGTTAAGATAGAGCACCGAGCCTTATGGGCAATTAAGCAGCTGAATTTTGATCTAGATAAGGCCAGTGAACTTCAAAAATTGCAAATTTCTGAACTTGAGGAGTTAAGAAACGAGGCATATAAAAATACGAAAATTATGAAAGATAGGGTTAAGGTTTTTCATGATAAGTTCATCACGAGAAAAAGTTTTATCCAAGGACAAAAAGTCTTACTCTATAACTCTAGACTTCATCTCTTTCCCGGAAAGTTAAAATCAAGATGGACAGGGCCTTTCATTGTTAAGACTGTGTTTCCACATGGAGCCATAGAGATATACGACCTTAAAAATGGAAATGTATTCAAGGTAAATGGTCAACGTCTGAAAGCATTTTTGGAATCAGTACCGGAAGCAAAAGCAGCCATGGGTCTTTTTGACCCAATGTATCGGTAACTCTACCTCTCTGCCAGTTCATTTCATGCATTTATACATACATGCATACATTGGGGACAATGCATGAGATAAGTGTGGGGGAGGGTACTAACCTTCTAATAAAAAAAAAAGGAAAAAAATTTATTTTAACATAGATTATTGACTGATTGTAGGGAGCTGTTAACTAACTCACTAACCTTAGGTTATTAATTTAATATAAATATATATATATATAATAATTTTTTTAAAAAAATAAAAATGAAAAAAAAATATAAAAAATATATATATGTATATATATAGTTGACAAAGGAGACAATATTTTGACTTATCTTTTGAAAGAAATCCAAGTTAATCTTAAGAATTAGGAAAATCATGATTAGGATTTCTAAAAACTCGGTCAAAATAAAATAAATTATTGGATTTTTTTAGGTATAGGAGGAAAAATTGAATAATTAATTGTCTTGATTTTTACCTTAATGAAATATGCATTCCTAATACACTTCCACATCTAGGATTCTAAGACAAAGACTCTTGTGCCTTATAAAGAATAAAATATAAAAAAATATAGAGTTCACTAATTAAGCTGGATACATGTGCCTCAAGAAACATAAGTATTCACGCCTAAAGGTGATTTTATAAATAAAGTCCTTAGTTTTGTGGCCTAATTCACTTGAATCCTTAAGTTTGTGGGGGTATTTTCTCACCCGTTGCTCTAAAACCGACCGGTTTGGGAGCCACCGACCTTAGGCTCGCTACATGGGTGGATTAGAAAGTTTAAGAAAACTAAGAAATATTATCTATATATGAACTAACACATCTAATAGTCAATTAGTTAGGTATGAGGCCCCAAGAAGTCTTGATACTTATACATAAGAAAATTAGATGAGTTATACATATTAAAAAATAGATATATATATATAAAAATAATAAAGAGGCATGGGAGTCCAAGTTAAAGAATCCCTAGTAAAGATTCATGTTCACAAGGATGCTAATGACTTTTAGGGTAACAAAAGAGACTACATAAAAATTCAATTTTAATCCTAACTTAAAATTGATAACAAATTATTGTATAGACACTAAGTTCAAGAATGAATAAAAATGATAATTCTAAAACTTATAGATTGCTTAGTTTCTTCAAATATGTTTCAAATATTTCTCTCCTTTTTCATAATAAAAAAATTATTAATCACTAACATTTTCTTTTTCTTTTATGGATTTTGTGGGTGTAATCCACTGAAAGCCCTCACGAGACAACACTCGTCCTCTAGGGGTAACCTAGAGGCTTAACGGCTTGTTGCACGTGCTAAGTGCAACCGTGATTCCTATGAAAGTGAGTTAGGACGGTTAGTTTTTATTTTCTTTTCCTTTTTCTTTTTAATTTTTACTCGAGGACGAGCAAAAAGATAAGTGTGGGGGTGTGATAGGTAGTAAAAGTGCATATTTATCATCACATTTACCATCATATTTCCCTATTTGTTCTTTTATTAAGCACTGCTACTAATGTTTTATTGTTTAATGTGTGCATGCCTTGAGTAATTAAAAAAATAAAGAAATAAAGCACAAGTGAAGCCCAAAAGCTCAAGAATCCTATAAGCCACATGCAAAATTAATTATAGTAATTTAGAAGTTTCTATCTTATCTAACCTAATCTAAACTTGGATTTTAAAATCTAAAGGAGGAAGAGGAAAAATAAAATAGAACTCCTAATTGCTAAAAGGAGGAGGAAAAGGATAAGATGGACTTCTACTTAAACCTAGTTGCTTGAAATACAAGGATAAAGATAAAAGCTTAAAGATAAAGAACAAATCCTTTTATAAATTTGGATTTGTGATAACTTGCTTCCCAAGTTATTTCGAGTTCTCAAGATAGAAGGTGTGAATATAAAATCCAGAAGGAGGAGCCCAGATGAACGGACCAGAAGAGGCCACGCAAGAAAGCGCGTGGCCATTGGCCACGCTATTGTCGCGGAAACACGGCTATGGCCGTGTTTCCACGGCCATTTGGATGAAGTTGGGTACGGGTTTTCATGGAAGAGTTGTACCGGGACTCTACTTCCTATATCTCCTATAAATACCCCTGCAGAGCAACAGAGAGGGGAAATTCAGAGACTGAAGCTTATGGTTTTTCTTTAGATTTTTCTCTTTCCGAAATTTCTTGTATTTTCATTTTTGTTATTTGAAGAAGAATATTTTGAAGAAGGAGAGGAGCTTTGTAATTGGTCAGTGACATCCAGTAAAAGGTTACTCATTCTTCTTTGCAATTCAATTCAGTTTTTATGCTTAGATTAATTATTTTTTTCTTCCTTTTCATTTTCATGCAATTTTTCTTATTCAACATAAAAATTGAAAATAAAATAAAAAAATGAATAACTAAATTAAACCTATAGTTTGCTAATCTCTTGATCAACCCTAGTTTAGTTTAAAAGGTGAATTGATTGATACCTATTATTGTTAGAAACCCTAGGATTAAAATGGTCTTCTTGAAGATGAATCGATGATTAGGTTTACTTTAATTCAGATTGCACTTTTTAAATGATTCTTCATAGTTCATACTTAAAAACATTGATAGCATAATTTTAAGTAAAAATTATGCTATGCTTTGAAATTAGGATGAACGAATGTTTAATCTTTATTAGTGCACACTAGTTAGGGTTCCAACATTACTATTCATCTTGCTTGATTATCAATTAATAACCTAGGATGGATGCTTATTCATTCAATATGATATTTACTCTTTGAGACTAACACCATGGGTTCTGATAGATGATTAGTAAACTATACTTCTTAAACTTAATCAAATCTAATCAATCTCTCTTTTTCTTTTTCAAGCAAATTACAGAGAAGATCGTTCCGAAACGTTTCCATCGCATCCTTCCCTATGGATCGACCCGTCTAGCCTTTGCTACGCGGTTACCTTGAAACGAGACTAAGATTTTCTAAAGTATTTACAATACAATTTCCCGTTTCAATCAAGGAATATCGAACTTTTCATTCATAAACCTAGTCTCTATTCAAAAACATGTCATCAATCAAAGTAAGGAGTCAAATTGTATTTCTCATCTAGTCTATTACTTTTTCCTGAGTTATATATACCTTCGTGACCGTGAAGGTTGACTAAGAATTCTTTAACATTAACTCCTATGCCTTATTTATATTTATTTTTGATGGTATTTATTCCTCAATTCCATTAGGCTTTCTAATCTGCCCGTAACGAGCCTTTAGTTGGTGACACCCAAACTGGACAGTCTTAAGGCACCAGGTGAGAAAACACCCCTAAGACTTAAACACTCGAGCAGACAAGACCACGAAACTAAGGTTTTTTATGTATAAAATGTACCCCTTTTAGGCGTGAATACTTATACTTCATGAGGCACAAATACCCAGCTTAAGTAGAGGATTTATATATATATATTTTCCAAACCTATCTAATTATCTTTTGCATAAATACTAAGGCTTTCTTTGGTCAAAGCACCTAGATAATCAATAATTAGATTTATTTATTTTTTCATAGATATACATATATATATTTTTTCTTTTTTTTATAAGGCATAAGAATCTGTGTTTTTGAACCCTAAGTGTGTAAGTGTATAAGGTATGCATATTTTTTCAGGTTAAGATCAAGACTAAATTACTTTCATCAATTTTTCTTCCTAACCCTGAAAATCAAATAAGTCATCTTATTTTGACCAAGTATAAGAAATCCTAATTATATTTTCCTTTTCCTTAAAATTGACTTAATTTCTTTCAAAAAATATATCAAAATATTTTTCTTTTCTTTCAAAAGTTTATATATATATATGTACACACACACACACACACATATATATTATACATAAATTTGTACAACATCATGTTTCTCCCACACCTAGATCTTTTTTGGTCTCTTCCCTCAACCTCTCTTCCCATCATTCCAATGGGTTCTCTTTACAGGGCATAGTGGGGATGTCAATCTTTTTATCATTTTAGCTCTCTTCCTCCCCTGTCTCACCTTCTTTAAGTTTTTCTTCCTCATATTTTTACATTCAATATTCAAAAATTAATCACCATCACACTTCTCAATTGAAACTTTCTTACTATGAATGCCTAGGAATTCTAACTCAGTTCTATGCATCTCCTTAAAACTTAGGTCAATACTTTCCCTGGAGGTGTGTAATTAACCAAAATATCCCTAGTCAGTTCATCCAAACACATGATTTCTTCTTCGAAGAGGTTTTCAAAGAGTAGGTCAATCAGAGGTTCTTGAATTATATTCTCATGCAGTATATCATTGAAAGTGAAAATATTCAAATCAAATTTCCTTTTTTTAAAGGGTACTTTATAATTAGGATCTCTGACATATGCCTTCTCATTAATATAATAGCATTCATTAAATAATGTTGGCCCAAAGGCCCATCACTCTAGTTTTGATGATGATCAACTCATGTAGTTATAGTACTAATGTCTTGTGTTTAATTAGTGACAGATTCAAGATCAAGATCTTAGTAGGTGTGTAGCTTCAACAAAGGATTTAAAGTCAAGTTTTGGAGCTAGCACAGTTTGATTCACGAGCCTATGCATCAAGACCACATCAAGTACTCAAGAGGAGTCTAGCTCGTTGGATCGCGTTGGACCAAGTCAAGAAGATGAGAGGACTTTAAGTGAAGACTTCAAGTGAAGACTTCAAGATCAAGGCTTGTGTCTAGGTTTGTTTTTATAAGATTTTATTTTTAGATTAAAATGTAAAGGATAGAATAGTTGGTGGATTGCTCAAGTATACCATATACACACACACTCTTGATAATAAGTTTTCATAAAAGAATTTATATTTTGAAAAAATACAAAAGAGTTTTCTTTTTGAAAAATACCGGTTTGATTTTTGGTATTCAATGTTTACATATATTTAACCAAAACCATATTTAGTGCTTAATCACAAAAACATAGATATTTCACCATGTTTGTGTATTGGATCATATTCATACACACTATGCTTTAAAAGAGTTTAAATATCTTGTTTTTGTATTTGGTGAAGTTTTGAAAAACAAGTTTTGGAAAAACCAATTTGGAAAAATACAGTTTTTATTTTGAGCCAAAATTTTCAAGTTACAAAAATAGTCCAATTTGTTTATAACATGCCTTGATTTTATGCAAGCATGTTTGTTTATCATAGTATAACATTGAAACTATTTTTGTAGATTTTTTGTGAATTTATGGGATTTTATTTAAGTTAAAATGACCGACATTTTAATCCCCAAAATTGTCAGGACTGGCTTCTGCCGATCGACCGGACGGTCGACCCCTCTTTGAAGTCGGTCGACCGGGCCGGTCGACCGACGTGCGCAGACGTGCACGCCAGCCTGGGCTGGAGGGCCGGTCGACCGACCCGAACGATCGTCCAGAGAGCTTTGCTCTCTGGAAATGCCCCGGTCGACCGGGCCGATCGACCGGCAGAGAGCCCTGCTCTCTGTTCCAGAGGCTCGGTCGACCGACCGGTCGACCGCTGCCCCAACGGTCAGAAAAATGACCATTGGCGGTCGACCGGGCGGTCGACCGTCAGGCCACCTGGATCCCAACGGCTAGTTTTTCTAACCCTATAAATTTGGGGGTTTGGGTACTGTTTTCTCTAAGATTTTTAGTGGGTTTTGAGCTAGTTTTTCCTACTTCATTAAAAGAGTTTTCTGCACTAAATTGAGAGCTAATACTTCCAATCAAAAGGGGAGTTTATCAAGAGTGTTTTAAAAGTGATTTTCTTGAGTTTTCCTCCACCATCTCTTTCCTTGTTTTCTCACACAACACTTGAGCCATCCATTGCTATATCTACCTATAGGGATTTGTTGTGAGAGGATTTTAGGTGATCAAAGAGTTGTGATCACCAAAGTTCCATCTTTGTACTTTGAGGAGGCGGACGTGTGTGTCCGCGGTGTTTCGAGTTCGTGTGTGAACTCGGTGTTTGAGGTGCGGCCTCGGCGAGCTAGTGGGCTTGCGGTGTGTTCTTGTGGGAACAAGAAAGGGACTAGGGAGTCTAAGAGCTTGTAGGTATTATGGCACTGAGTGATCCGGTGGGATCGATTTTAGTGGAAATCCTTCATAGTGTTGAAGGCGGGAATGTAGAGCAAGTGTGCTCGAACCTCGAAACAAATCTCCCGTGTTTGCGATTGCTCTCTCTCTCTCTATCTCTTACTTGTCCTTATATCTTGCATGCTATTATTGTTTTTATCTTTATATGCTTGATATATTGTGTGCTTATTTTATATGCTTGGGGATTGTTTGCTAACACTAGTTTTCAACCAAGAGAGCCAACGCGGCACCTCAACTCTTATTTAGAGGAATCTTGAGGAGTTAGTCCAGAGCCCTTCACGGAGAATTCGGCTACACTCTTGTGTTAAATTTGGTGTTTAGTGTAATAAGTTTTTAATTTCGCATTTAGTGACCATTAGATTAGCCATCACCTATTCACCCCCCCTCTAGGTGACTTTACAATTGGTATCAGAGCCAAGTTCTCTTGATTTGGGTCTAACAACCTAGAGTTAAAGATCCTCATTTTAGGCTAATCACAATATTTGTACACGCACCATGGATTTCATGTAACCACCCACCTTTGACATTCTTAATATCCAAATTTGGAAGGTTAAGATGTCCTTGTACCTCAAGGCCCTAGGCATTCATGTTTATTTTGCCACTACTAAGGATTCATATTGTTTAAATGGCAAAAATTTTGAGACTAATGCAAAAGCCCTACATGCTTTAAAATCAACCCTAAATGATGATTATTTATCTAGGGTTTCTAACATTGATTCGGCTTTTGTAGCATGGAACACCCTCACCTCCCTTGGCAAAAAGATCAATACTATGCGGGGAGCGACTCGGATGTTGGAAGCGACACTTCCAACGTGTGCTACATGGTCCAAGGGGATAACCCCCTTGAGGTAACTACCGAATCCGAGGTAGAAGAAGAAGATGACATGTCATATGATGAACTTGCTTCATTTTGTCAACAATTACTTGAAAAATATGACATGCTTAAGAAAGATAATAAAAATTTGAAAAAGGAATTTGATTGCATGCTAAAAGAAAAGATTCTTTACAAAATAAGTTTGATAATGTTTTAAAAGAAAATGAGTCTTTTAAAAATAAAATTGCATGTTTTGAAAAAGATAATGAAAATTTAAAAAATGAAAATGTTTCCTTAATGTCTAAATTGAATGATTTATGTGAAGGAAACACTAGTTTGAAAAATAAAATTATTTTGGTGGAAAAACAAAAGGAAGTTGTTTTTAATGAAAACACTTCTTTAAAAAGAAAAATGGTTGAAAAAGAAAAGGAAGAAGAAAATGTTTCTAAAAAGAATAAGAAAAATAGTTTTATATCTCATCATGCTTTACATGCCACCACTAATGAGATTAATGTTTTGAAAAATAAAATAAATTGTTTAAGCTCTACTTTGAGCACATGTGCATTTAACCACTCTAGATTGGAGTCCTTGTTTTCAAAGAAACAAACTCCACATACTCATGCACATCATCATGCATATGCTCATTTTGCACACCATGATCATACACATACACATATGCATTCTAAGGTGTACAAATGTACACATTGTGGCCGCAAAGGCCATTTAGCAAAGTTTTGTTATGATAAGATTAATTCTTTAAATTTTGCTAATAATAAAAATGTTTGGGTTCCTTATAAGACTAATGTAGGCTGTCCAAAAGTTACTGGAAGACGAGCCATTGAAAAGCAAAGTTTCAAGCTCTAGACGCGAGGGACTATCACCCGCGTCTCAGCATCAAGGCGCGTTGGCTCGACACCCGCGTCTCAGCATCAAGGCGCGTTGACTCGACACCCGCGTCTCAGCATCAAGGCGCGTTGGCTCGACACCCGCGTCTCAGCATCAAGGCGCGTCGGCCTGACACCCGCGTCTCAGCCTCAAGACGCAAAGGTCTAAAACCCGCGTCTCAGTTATAACCGCCTTGGTTAAGGGACCAATCACTGCCTACACGTAAGGAAATCAGCCCCCATCGTGGTGTGTCTTTAGCAGGCACGTGGGTTAGTTACCGCCCATGTAGCGGGGAAGTTGGCCCTCATTGTGGAGCGTTTTTAGGGGGCACGTTCACCCCTGGTACCTCTATAAATAGCCCTGTTTGCTATGAGAAAGACAACAACGGAGGGAGGAGATCAGAGAATCAATCGGACGAAGAGAGACAGAGGGCGACACAGAGAGAAAAGAAGCAGATCAACTCTTCAGCAAGTTCGCTGCGTACGAGCTAGCTTTCGCCTACCTTCTCTTTTAGAGTTTTGGTAGACAGAGCTGTGTCACTCTTTCTACCGGCCGAAGAGGAGATCCCAGAAGGACGGTCATCTGGTCAACGGAGAACAAGATTCACTCTCCACCGCCACACGAAGAACCCAGCCTTAAACAAAGGGGGAATTCAAGATTCAATATTCTCCCTCCCTTGTAACCGGAAGGAACAGTTTTTGTTGTAATCCTTTTCATTTGATTCAAGGAAAACTTTTACTGCAATTCTTGTCTTCTCCTTTTTCGGGTCATACAAGAGATAGCGACTCCGCTGGGGACTACTTTCGTCACTGACGAACAGATCGTGGCGCAGGATGACGTCCTCCGTAAGGGGAAGATGGTCGAATCGCTCGTCGTCGAGTTCGACCAGGCGAAGTACGAAGAGTTTCTCTCCTCCGGCTCCAAGAGCCCAAAGACCCGCGTCTGCCGCCGGGTCTCGACGGGGAATGGCCTCGAGGCCCGATCTGTGGCTTTCTCGAGCTCCCCTGCTGCCGACTGTGCCAAGCAAGGTACACGCGCCAACGCCTCTCAGAAGGCCCGCGTGGTCCCAGGCACATCTGCCTTCGCAACCAACTGCGTTGCACAGAACACCCGCGTCAGCGTCTCTCAGGAGACCCGCGTGGTGAGCATCCCTGGTTCTGCAGACCGGGAAGTTGTTGGTTTCTCTCCTCCTCCACGGCGCAACCGGAATGCTGAGCGGCGACAGAGGAGACGCGCGCGTCAGCTTCAAGTTGGAACCGTTGGTTGTCCGACTAAGGCTAAACGCGACATGCAATCTGGCGCTTTGCCCGCGGCACGTCCAGTACGTGAAATCCGCGTTTGGCGGCCCAAATGTGTAACTCCTCAAGTTGAGTCCTCTGAAGACCAACTTACCAAACGCCAAGGCGAAGCTTCTGCGTCTCGTCAAACGCAAGAAGCACGCGCCCACAGGCGCGGGGCCCAGCAGCCCACTCTCTCTCACACGTCTCTGCCGGACGCACTAGGAAGCAACGCGAGACTCGCGTCTCATCTCAACAGAGACGCCAGACGCGCGTTCTACAGCCGCGACGCGAGAACCGCGTCCCTGAAGTCTGCGTCCATACTGCACAGCACATGGATACCTCCCGTCTTCGACGTTGCGAGGCTAGCCTCTTCAATCCCCCTCCTATGGATTTGAGGGATTATTTGACGAAGAAAAGAAGTGCCAATCAGGCCACTTCGTCGTGTTGCTGCCAACGGCTCATCCATATGCTCTCTGAGTGCCGTTGCGGATCAGACATACATCAGCAGTCTTTAGTCAGACAGCTGACCCTGATTCCCCCGTCAGCTAAAAGAAGACGCTCCCACAGAAGGAGAACCTTCTCTGACGTTGAGTACCTGGAGCTCACTGCGAATATGACAAGCAGGAGCAAGGGAAAACAACTTGCAATCAGCTCAGATGAGTCCGAGTCTGACTCTGAACCGGAAGGGGTGTATCGACACACTCGCACCCGGACGGGGGCCATTCCCCCAATTGACTATAATGCCTTAGCCCACGGCGTTGAAGTGAACGATTCTCACTCCGCCGTAGAGGAATCTAGGGCATCGAACTCTTCCGTCGAGAAGGAGACCTCCGCTTACATGACAGGCACTCCTGAGGAGACGGCTAGACGTTTAGAACAGATCCAGAAGGCGCAAATGGATATGACTCTTTCTCAGCAGGAATCTATCAACTCCCTCAAGCAGGCAATTGCACAGCTGCTCGAAGACAGGAGGAAATCTCCTCCTAAAAATTCAAAGGGCAAAAGGAGAGAGGGAGAAAGCTCATCTTCCGAACCTTCTGAGGAGACGCGGCGATCTGCTGCGGATTCGCCCAAATCCTCGTCGCAAGTAAAGGGCGACCAAGACCAGGGAAAGGCTCATGCTAAGAGAATGAGTCAATTGGAGCGACGCCTCGAGGCCCTTGCCAATCGCAAAGACCTCCAAGAAGTAGGAGTGGTCCGGCCCTATCCGGCTGAGTGGGACTTAGTTCCATACCCTCCTAAGTTCAAGGCTCCAACCCTCCAAGCATTCGACGGGAAGGGGTCACCCAACCAGCACATCTACTACTTCAAATCCCAAACCGGGAATGTAGTAGACAACGATGCTATCCTGGCGCGTCTGTTCATCGGCACCCTAAAAGGGTTGGCCTTTGAATGGTTTATGAAGCTCCCAGAAGGTTCTATCAAGAACTGGGGCGATCTGGAGAAGCTGCTCTTAACACGCTTCTTCGAAGATGACTCCGAAGTCACGATGCCCACCCTTTTGGCTACCAAACAGCGGAAAGGGGAGTCCGTCAAATCTTTCGTGGAAAGATTTCGGAACATGGCACTCCGGTGTCCAAGCGGTATGACCCAGGCCACCCTGGTGGAAACATGCCGCCACAATCTCCAAACCTCACTCCTTGCTCAAATAGGAGTTGCTGAAAGCCGCACCTGGAAACAATTTGTCCAACAAGGTGAACAGGCTGAGGAGACCGTTGCCCGCGTCAGAGCGGAGGAAGGTAAGCCTAGGCCGGAAAGGTCGACAAGGCGGGCGCCAGACACATCCCTCCAAACAAAGCGGAAGAATAATTTGGCAACGGAGACCAAATCTCCGCCAAACCTCAATCAGGCAGGGCGAGTGGCTCTTCAAGTCAGCCTCGCGCCAACAAGCAATATTCCTTCAAGGAGGAACATGTCGATTCACTCTTCAAACTACTCAACAAGAGCAACCGACTGAAGCTCCCTGAAGCTAGGCGCCCCGAGGAAGTCGGCAAGACCAACAATCCCAACTACTGTCTATACCACAGAATGTTGGGACACCCTACCAAAAGCTGCTACGTCTTCAAGGACGTCCTTCAGGCTCTGATTGACGCGGAGGTGTTAAAGCTCCGACCAGAGCAGAAGAAGGTGACGGCTAATGTGACGTCAGCTCTCCAGTTCGGAAGACAACCCCCAACGCCTGCGGGGGTGATCCCTATTCCAAGAGGAGAAATGAGAATAGTCAACACAGACCCTCACCAGTAGCAAGAGAAAGGCTTGGTACCCGTTCCCACCCCTCAGGGAGAAATCATATGGGTCCACCCTGACCTTGTCAATGAACAGCAATGGACTACTGTAACCAACAGGAAATCCAAAGGCAAGGCAAAAGCCTCATCTTGCAACGTGGTTTGCGCCTCTTTCCGAGAAGCGGAGACTGATATCCCTTCACTGACCGACTCAGAGGAGGAAACGATAGTCTTGGCCGCAGAGCCCAACCAACCAATGGCGGGAACCCGTTCAGGACAGGCGTACTTGTAATAGTACGGCGAGACGGTAGTAGCCCCTCCACAACCAACTGCGGACCCAGTCAGGCCCTCCACAAAGCCACCTGTGGAGAAGCAGAAGGAGACTCGATTTTCTCGAGCCCTTCAAAAGGGCATCCCGGAAGGATCTACGGCACCTTACCGCTTTGATGTCCTGGCTCAGTTAGCCAACATTCTGGCACGCATTACCTTGTATGAACTTCTTAGACTATCAAAGTCTACCAGGGAAGCTCTGCAAGAAGCTCTGGCAAATGCTGAGGTCTTTATGACCCAGGTGCCGAAGGAGGAAGATGTAGAGAATTGCCTCCACACCTCCCAGAATGCCCCCTGCATCACCTTCACGGCAGATGATATGCAGGTTAAAGGGAAGCATGATCAACCCCTGTACTTCACAGGGAATATTGGATCGTCTGAGGTGAACCGCATCCAGGTAGATCCAGGGTCCGCGTTGAGCATCATGCCTCGCCGGGTCATGCAACATCTCGGCATTCCTACCCATCGTTTGAGCCCTACCCAGATGACTATCTATGGGTTCAATGCCAACCAGACCCGTCCGATGGGGAAAATCAAGCTCAGGTGTCAGATTGGAAGCCTCAAGTCGGAAGTGACATGCTACATCATCGACGCCGACACTTCCTACAATCTATTGCTGGGACGACCGTGGATTCACCGCAACTCCATCGTTCCCTCCACTCTCCACCAAGTTATGAAATACATTGACGGGAGTGGAAAGGTGCAGACATTGATCGCCGAAAGGTATCCGTTCAAAGGGGTCGAGAATTATTTCACCGACTCTTTGCTGTACCAAGATCCGGTGGAGACGGATGAAGCCCCACAACCAGAGGAGCCAGACTCTGGTAATGAGGCTGACACTGAGCCTGAGAAAGAAGAGTGCCTGTGGGAGTTAGAACCACTTGTAACGGGCACTAATAAGCCCGATGTCGATAATACCACCGATGATGTAGGCGGTTGGTATATTAATGAAGATTTAGATTTTGCGTATTTTTCTGTATGTGCTTCTGATTCAATACCGTCAGATACTAGCACTGATATAGATGACGATCCCTGGTCGGCAGTAGATGCTTTGACATCGTTGCATGTACCAGTGAAGTCGTCCTTCGAGACATACCGAGACAATGGTAATGCGCAAGAATCTATATTCATGGTTCCAGCCAGACGAAAAGGCCAAAAACCAATTCTTTTTGGGAGAATCTCGTCTGAGCCAATGCCCCGCGAAGACTCGGAAAGTGAGGAGGAATCCCCTCAGCTCAGTCATTATGAACCAAAAGCGCTCAAAATGATGAAGTGCATGGGGTACGATCTAACCAACAGACCCGGGTTGAACTTCGGCAAAGGAAGGAGAATGCTACTTCGATCCTTTGTGCCGAAAGGGAAGGCCCCCGATTATTATCATCGGACGCGCCGGGGGTTGGGCTATGTATCAACTCCGGTCCCATCAGCCTCCGATTCTCAAGAATCATCGAGCAACGATTACTCTTCAGACACATCATCTTGGGAGTCATATGTCAGTGTCGGCAACATCTTCAAGGAACTTTCAGTGAACATGGTTTCGACAAGCCACCTGGAAGATGGAAATGAAGAAATGATCCAATCTGATACAGACCCTTGGATCAAACATTTAAATGCTCTCTGGGATACCCGCTTTGAACAGCGCGAGCCACCCACAGAAGACAAGGTTGTTCAGATCAACCTAGGAGATGAGGCTAACCCTAAGCCCATCTTCATAAGTGACGGCCTGTCACCTTCGGAGAAGAAAGATCTAATATCTCTTGTACAAGAGTATATAGACGTCTTCGCCTGGAATTATGAGGACATGCCAGGACTTGATCCTCAAGTGGCCATGCACCGCCTCAACATCAATCCGGACGTAAAGCCTGTCAAACAACAGCAGCGACGGTTTCGCCCAGAAATAATGGAGGCAATTCAATCAGAAGTCAGAAAACTTATTGATTCTGGCTTCGTCAGGGAAGAACAACATCCCGACTGGGTAGCCAACATCGTCCCCATCTCCAAGAAGAACGGGAAGATCCAGATCTGCATGGACTTCCGCGATCTAAACGAAGCCTGCCCCAAGGACGAATTCCCATTGCCGATCACAGATGTCATGATTGACAATACTTGTGGATTCGAACGAATGTCCTTCATGGACGGATTCTCAGGATACAATCAAATCAAAATGTATCCTGATGACGAAAAGCATACCTCCTTCAGAACACCTCTAGGGGTATATTGCTACACCGTCATGCCCTTCGGACTGAAAAATGCAGGGGCAACATACCAAAGGGCCATGAACGCCATTTTCCATCAGCAAATACGCAAAACGGTGGAATGTTATGTTGATGACATCGCGGTAAAAAGCCGCACTAAAGGTGATCACATAGCGGACCTGAAGGTGGTCTTCGACATCATGCGGGCTCATCAATTGAAGATGAATCCCACAAAGTCCTTCCTGGGGGTGGCCAGTGGCAAATTCTTAGGATTTGTTGTAACATCCACCGGAATTCACTTGGACCCGAAAAAGGTTTGCGCTATCCAGGAGATGCAACCCCCGAGAAATCTCAAAGAACTCAGAGGATTGCAAGGACGATTGGCGTACATCCGCAGGTTCATCTCAAACCTTTCCGGAAGATGCCAACCTTTCTCTAAGCTGATGAAGAAGGGTGTCTCATTCACTTGGGATAACGCTTGCCAACAAGCGTTCGAGAAAATCAAGCAATACCTCACCCAACCACCAGTCCTTGCAGCTCCAGTAGCCAGAAAGCCGTTTCTGGTGTACGTCCGAGCAATGGATCATTCTTTGGGAGCTCTACTAGCTCAGAATGACGATCAGGGACGTGAGCAAGCAATCTACTATCTGAGTAGAACAATGATCGGAGCCGAACATCGGTATAACCCAATCGAGAAGGAATGTTTGGCACTAGTGTTCGCTATCCAGAAAATGCGACACTATCTGGTAGGCCAAACTATAAACGTCATATCAAAAGTCAACCCCCTGAGGTTACTTATGACTAAACCTTCATCGCTAAATGGCCGACTGGCAAAATGGGCCATATTGCTCTCCCAATATGAGATGCGCTTTTTACCACAAAAGGCCATTAAGGGACAAGCAGTCGCGGATTTCCTAGCTGAGCACCCAGATCCGAGGGCAGCCAAAGTCTACGAGGATCTCCCAGATGAAGTTGCTGAAGTCTGCCTGACTCAGATATCGTTCGAAAGTCAAGTATGGCAACTTTTCTTCGATGGTGCATCAAGAACAAGCCCGAAGGGACACGTAGTAGCAGGGGTAGGAGTAGTACTCGTATCCCCACAAAATTATGTGATTCCCCGAGCTGTCTCATTAACTGAGCCTTGTTCCAACAATGTGGCGGAGTACAACGCTCTTTTGATTGGGATGCAATTCGCCGATGAGATTGGCGTTAAAAATCTCGAGGCATACGGTGATTCTAAACTCATCGTCAGCCAAGTTCGCGGGGAGTACGAAGTCAGACATGAGGACCTAGTACCCTACCACAACGCAACTATCCGCATGGCCGAAGGATTTACAAGCTTCTACATCGACCATGTACCTCGCAGGCAAAATGCGCACGCAGATGCACTCGCATCCATGGCTGCCTCCTTAGCTCTTCCAGCTGGAGCAATGGAGAAGATATTTGTCTACAGCCACGACCTGTATTGCCCGAGAAATGCTCTCGAGGACTATCAGGAGTCAACGGGAGGTCGTCACCGCGAAGAAGCACTTGAAGCATCAAATTGTCCAGAGCTTAAAGACTGGCGATTCCCCTATATCGACTACGTCTTATACGACATCCTGCCTGAAGACACCAAAGAGGCGGCTGCCATTCGAAGGAAAGCCCCCAAATTCTATTATAATGCGATTACGCGAACATTGTATCGTTGATCACATGACGGGATCTTGCTCCGGTGCCTCTCACCAAAAGAAGCCCAAGA
Source organism: Agave tequilana (assembly GCA_038442645.1). Lineage (NCBI taxonomy): Eukaryota > Viridiplantae > Streptophyta > Magnoliopsida > Asparagales > Asparagaceae > Agave > Agave tequilana. The sequence goes on from JAVJIF010014746.1 coordinate 44,986, forward strand.
AATATTGAGGGAAGCCCATGACGGTATGTGTGGAGCCCATCAACCTGGCCCAAAATTGGCACATCGACTCCAAAGAGTGGGTTACTACTGGCCCAAGATGATTGCCGATGCTGTCATTTATGCCAAAAGATGTCACGCCTGCCAAGTGCACGGCGATTTCATCCATCAAGCACCAGGGTACCTCCACTCTACGACCTCTACCTGGCCATTTGAAATGTGGGGGATGGATGTGGTTGGTCCTATCAGCCCGCCATCATCAAAAGGACATCGGTTCATTCTGGCGATAACCGATTACTTCTCCAAATGGGCCGAAGTTGTTCCTTTGAAGGAGGTAAAATCATCTAACGTGATCAAGTTCGTGAAACATCATGTTATTTACCGTTTCGGTGTACCCCGGCGAATTGTCCATGACAATGGACCTCAGTTCATCGCCAGGCATTCCAGAGATTCTGCGCTAAGTTCAGAATCCAGAGTGTGTCCTCAACGGCATACTATCCACCCGCTAACGGCCTTGCAGAAGCTTTCAACAAGACTATTGGTAAGCTTCTCAAGAAGTTCGTCTCGAAAAGTCAACGAGACTGGGACGACAAGTTAGGTGAATGCTTATGGGCCTATCGCACAACTGTGCGAACCCCAACTAAAGCTACGCCATTTTCTTTGGTATACGGATGCGAAGCCGTACTCCCACTGGAGATCCAAATTCCATCTCTACGCGTCGCCTTGACAGCGGAGATGACAACCGAGGAGAAGCATCGACAGCGACTCCAAGAACTGGAAGCCTTAGACGATAAGCGTCTGCAGGCCCAACAGCAAATCAAGCTCTACCAAGCTCGAATTACCAGAGCCTTCAACAAGAAAGTTAAAGTGCGAACTTTCAAGAAAGGCGATCTTGTCTTAGCCATCAGAAGACCCATGGTAATGACGCACAAGACAAAAGGAAAATTCCAACCCAAATGGGAAGGACCATTTGTAGTAGAGTCAGTCTACTCAAATGGGTCATATCGCCTCATAACCTCAAATGGCGATACACTCATGATGCCGATCAATGGCAGGTTCCTGAAGAAATACTATCCTTAGATGGTATTCTTCCGCTGATCAAGTTAAAAGTACACCTCTGATCAAAACAAGAAGAGCTTCTTCACTAATATCCAACGCCTCCGACGGCTAAGGATAGAGGAAAATGTTGGCTTCTAAGCCCAACATAAGTCTTCGACAACTCATCATGCTGAGGGGAATAGCATGGCTAGCCCAACTCAAACGGTAGTTGGTAAAGGCACCTCAAACCCGTTGACAGCTGAGGATTTGCTAAAAATCCTAAGGGACACGTTCTCATTTGATCCGACGCCTCCGACGGCTAAGGATAGAGGAAAATGTTGGCTTCTAAGCCCAACATAAGTCTTCGACAACTCATCATGCTGAGGGGAATAGCATGGCTACCCCAACTCAAACGGTAGTTGGTAAAGGCACCTCAAATCCGTTGACAGCTGAGGGTTTGCTAAAAATCCTAAAGTGGACTTGGCTACACTCTTTCCTCCAAAATCCCCTACCAATTCTCATCCACAGAATGGTAGGTCTACCAAATACAACCATTACTAAGTTAACACTATACCTCTGGTAATGGAAACTTTTCAATATTCCTTGTCGAGTACAAATTTTGTTTGTCAACTCTACACGGAGTATCAAATTTTCAAATTTGCCAAGTTAACACTACACCTCTGGCACTTCAAAATTGTCACTTGTCAATTCTCACCAATAGAATGACAGGTCCTCAAAATTGCTCTTATCATGAGTCAATCTTTGTCAAGTTAATATCACACCTCTGACAAATTACTGTTAAAGTTTAACACCACACCTCTAAACAGTAATTAAGTTTCTACCAGGTTTAATATTACACCTCTGACAGTCACTTTTCTTCAGACTTCCACACCGAAGCTGAAATGGATGATGCTAAGTTAACACCACACCTCTAGCATCCAAGTCATTGCTAAGTTCAACAATACACCTATGGCCATGACTTTCCCTCGGACTTCCTTATGCGAGCCGAGATGACCAATGCTAAGTTCAACATTACACCTCTAGCATTACCCTCACTGTCAAGTTAAACATTACACCTATGACAGTGACACTTCTGAGTTAAGTTAATATCACACCTCTGACTCACATCCTTGTCAAGTTAACATTACACTTCTGACAAGACCACTTCCAACCCGTTAAGTTAATATCACACCTCTGACGGTAACAAATTTTCCTAGATTCCCCACGAGTCTAGTCCCACTTGTTATTCTCTTCAACAGAATAACAAGTCTACCTAAAAATATTGTTAGGTTAATACTACACCATCAACAGTGTTTCCATCAAATCCCCAGTTGAGCTCAATCAAGTTAATCCCAAACACTTGATAAAAGTTCACCCTCCCTGGGGGTACCAATTCTACTTGTCACTTTCTCTTATAAAGTTACAAGGTCCATCAAAAATTTCATCTCTGTCAAGTTAATATTACACCTCTGACAGTATCGTAAGAGTTCCTGAAATAGGATCTTTCTCCATAAAGTTTGACTTATTAAAATTACCATCATAATTTTGACAAAGTCAAAGACTCTTTGCTTCTATGCGTCTAACTGAAGACAAAAAGCTCAAGACAATGAAAGAGGCAAAAAAAGAGAAGTGTCACTTTTATTTATTTCCAGGCATATGAAAGTGATACAAAAACGCTCTCTTATACAATAAGATTGAGTGCTACAGTTAAAACGCTCTCTTATACAATAAGATTGAGTGTTACAGTCAAAACGCTCTCTTACAATAAGATGGAGTGTTACAATTAAGGAGTACAAAGAAGTCCCTCTCTCTCTCAGAGGTTGCACTCACTCCTTAAAGCCGCGTCTGATTCCAAGTGCGCGATGTTTTGTGGCTACAATAGAAGCTGGTTACACCACGATGCATGATGTAAACATCGAAAGAGCCCTAGCTTACTAAGCTAAGAGCAATGGTGTTCTTGAGGTCTGGTGGCAGCAGAAAATCCTGCAACCCTTCATTCATGAACATCTCTTTCCCCAGCAGACCATCCAGCAGACATGAGGAGTCCTCGATGTTACTTCTGGGGTGGGAGAGGAAGAGGATCCTACCTGCCACCTTATCCACTGTAGCCCCCTCGCCGCCATACTTACCCTGACCATCTCTTGCCAGCAGGCATGACTGGTGCAGTGGATCTGAAGAGACCTTGGCGAGGGTCGAGTCCTCGTCAGGGATATAATATATTCCCTTGTGGACGACGAGGACCATAATATATTCCCTTGTGGCGAACATCGAACAAGTCCGCCGGCTGAAATATTCTTCCAGGGGCCCAGCGAACCTGAAAAAGGACAATCAAGCCTACCTGCAAAGAATAAACAAGGGGGTTAGAAAATCTGGAACTTAGTGTACTTCAACAAAAGAAAACTAAGTGACAGACGCGGCTATTGTCAAAGGCTGCAGACGCGGGAATGAGCCCACGCAGTCAATCAAAATACCGCGCCAACAAAGACAGACGCGAATCAGAACTGTGGAACACACAGGATTCAAACGCAGCCTCATCTTACGCCCGCGCCTAAAAGCACAAGACGCGAAAAACTTCAAACGCCGAAAACTGCCATCTCTCTGTTGAATAAACAGGAGTTGCAAGATTCGGGTCTGAAAATTTCAGCCCAATTTGGAATTCATCCAAGTCAATGGCCTTAAAACGCGAGCTTCATGAGCAAAGCCCGCGCCAAGTGCCAAGGATTTTAGCACTCACGTCCAGAGAGGAAGTCGGCGGCGCAAATTCCAGAAGGAATGCACCAACTCAGACTTCATGAGAAAATTCCAGATGACAATCTCTTCAGGAGATGCCAAAGTGCAAGTTTGGGTGGACTGAAGACATCATGGCGGGTCGGAATGGCATACCCGCAGAGGCCTCCGTCAAGAGCAGATTTCTCTGCATCAGAACAGAGACATGAAAGGCGATCAAAGAGACGCTTCCGTCTGAAGAGACCAAACAGAAGCATGAAGGCTCTGGGTCATCTTCATCCACGGAGTCACCTTCGTCCATGGAGGCAGAATCCCTGTTGGAAACTCTAGAGAAGGCAGGATTTCTCAGAAACAATCCAACTTTGGATTGTTAAATAGGAAGAGGGTTAGCCCTATTTATAGGCAGACCCTAATAACTGTTATTAATGGTGCATCAATCGGAACCGTCGCGCACGACTGTCAAAGTCCAATGGAGGACTGACGCGTGGAACGCCGCTTTGGGAACCGTCGAAGACACTGGTCTCCAACCGCCAGCGCCGTTTTGCATTAAAAGGCATTAACGCCTTCAGTCCAATGAAAAATCGACGCGTGGACAACTGCCTTGGAAAACAACGGATGACCCGGTTTCCCAATCGACAGTAAAGACTTGACATTCAAAGATCTCCTAAAAACTTTATATCAGGCTGCATGTAACGCCTCGGGAGTTGCACCAAGACGCAGGTGTAAAAGTCGCGTCCAGGAATCCGCGTCTCCCTTTCAGATTGAAAGACATCCACCCGCGTTCCAGAAGAATGTCTGCATCGCGTCCCTTCAGCAAACAATGCTGCGTCCCTCGCGTCTGCTCTATCTGCGTCTTTCTCAGCAAGACAAATTTGCGTTTCACTCTGTGATTGACGCTGCGTCTCATCAAAAGGACTTAGTGAAATCTAAGTTCCTATGGAATGATGACCGCGTCTCACCCTATGATTGACGCCGCGTCTCATCAAAAGGACTTAGTTCTATCTAAGCTCCTATGGACGGATGACCGCGTCTCACTCTATGGATCAATGCCGCGTCTCATCAAGAAGACTTAGAGTCGACGCCGCGTCTTATTGAAAGAACTTAGTCTTACCTAAGTTCAGTATTCACAGCCAGTGATCAGGGAGTTGAATTCATCCACAGCTAAACAAAGAAGATGGAACAAAAACTTCAAAAACTTTTATTATATCGAAAATAGTAAAAGTGGATACAAACACTCTAATAGAGTGTCCTCTTCTTTACAAAAAAAAGGAAGAAGGGGAAAAGGCTAAAAGTCTTGATCCGGCAAAGAACGGATACGCTCCCTGAGACGATGCATCTCGTGCTGACGTGCCTTCTCAGCCTCCATCATGGCTTGGACCCGCAGCTCCTCTTCAGATAAAAAGGGTTTTGCAGCCAGCTGTGCTCGCAGAGATTCCAACCTGGAGGAATGAATGGTCTGGCTTTCTTCAGCTCGTGCCTTCGCAGCTTGTTGCTCCTCCAGCCTCTTCCGGACGGTGGCAAGCGTCCTCTCATTATCCGCGATCATGGCTTCCGCCTTAGCGATGGCAGACCGAGCATTGGTAATGGCGAGCTCTGCGTTTTGCCGGATGAACTCAGATTCCATTGAATCGTCAGCTAGTTTCTGACATTCAGCTTGGGAATGCTCGAGATTGCGGACCTCTTCAGCAACTTGTACTTCCACCTCCTGTCGCTCTTGTTCCTGGGTGGCTAGGAGCCTAGTCAAGATGACCTAGGCTTCTTGAGAAGAACTAGCATTGTCTAAAGACTTCAGCTCTTTCAGGTCACGTCCCAATCGCTCCACCAACAGCAGACAGGACTTGGCAAGCGAGGAGCCTCCGGTTAATTCGATGTTACCGGCCATGTTTCCAAGAAACGTCCGGGCAAAGTCAAAAGAGCTACGCCCAGACAGGATAAAATCGATGCACGATCGCATCGCGTCAAGGAACTGCTGCACCATTTTGCGTGTCAGGAAATCCATGGTATCATCACCCGAGGTACTCCCCGACCCCCTTTCTATCATGAGGAAAGGGGTGCAAGCCGGCTCTTTTTGCGCGAGAGTCGTGCTGACCGTCGATACGGCAAGAGCGAGACTGGCCACTGGCGCTTCCGGAGGTGTTATCTCTGCAGGAACCTCCACAGCTAATGATGGAGTAGTAAGCGCAACCTCCTCAGAAGCTTCAACCGAGACCTGAGCTGTGTGGCCTTTTGGAAGGGTACCGACCGTCGGACTCTCCACCTGAGCCCCCTCAGTTCCCTCTGCAAGTTATCACGACATTAGCCACAAAAGAGAAAAGCGAAACATTTAAAATATTAGAACTTCCTTACCATCTGGGAGGTCCAGAGATGTCGAATCCTTGGGCGAATCCTGCGGAGTGGAAGTCTCCCTGGCTTCAATAGTAACCTCTTCACCCTGCAGAGTGGGTTCTTCCCCAGCCTTAGGGGTTGCCTCCTCTTCCGGCAAAATGGAAGGCTCCCCAATTTCAGTAGTTGCCCTCTCTGGAGTTATCTCGGAAACTGAAGCCTTGACTCTTTCGGACTGGGTCAGCTCTTTTACCGTCTCCTCGATATGCGAGGAGATTACAGCTTCAATGTCCCCGGCCAACCCTGCAGCATAAAAGAAGAATGTTAAAACATCCTCTTCAAAATGAAAAGGGAAATTAGGTCAAAAGGTAAAAAGAGTACCTTCAGCGGGAATAATCGCCAGCTGTGATACCGTTGATGGCTCACCCCCGTATATTTCTTCCTCTGAGATGTGGGAGAACTTACTCGGATTAGGAAGAGCGGGTTCATCGCCGTAGTCGACCTCGTCTTCAAAATCGTTTTCCCCTGAGAGTGAGGAAGATGATAGCGCCACGCGCGAGACTTCTGCAGCCGGAGCCTTGCCACCAATTACCCCAGTGGTAGGACTGGGGTCAACTGCCCGAGGACTGAAGATGAAGACACAAGGCGACCCAGGTTGCTGTGCCTCATCTCTCCCTTCATGAGCAAGTAAAAACCCGGGTTGAACTGAAATCCCCGGAATATCGACATCTCCTCCACTCATGATGTCGACCTCTAGCTGCTCATCCTCGTCAGCAGTGGTGGCTCTGTCAACGAGCTCCCCTTCCTCCGCAGACCTACGGTCTCTGCTGCTCGACCTAGGGGCACGGACTAAATGAACATCCTCTTCAGCTATATCTTCTTCCCTCGGTACCTCAACGACAGTAGGGATGTCTTCGGATCGGGAGACTTCGGTTGTCAAGTCTCTCCGAACCTTCTTGGGAGCAGGTTCAGCAGTTGAAGCAGAGCGTTGACGACGCTTGCTTACCGCCTGTCGAGTCTTTGTTGCTCGTGGCTCTGCCCTAGCTGCTTGCGGCTCCTCCCTTGTTGGTCGCGGCTCCGCCCTTATTGCTCGTGGCTCCCTTCCCGATCTTCTCCCGACCTCCTTCTGGGCCTTCAGGTACTGGTCGGTGAGTTTCGAGTGTTTACCAGACTCTGACCTTGCCTCGAGATTTGCATTGATGCTCTCAATACATGAAGACGCCGGAACAAAGTCTGATGTCTGGATGGCTTGGAAATACCAAGTGCAGAAGCTGAAGCTCATACGGCACTTGGACCCCTCGATAGGTAGACGAAAAGTTGCTCCCGTCCCTCTGGCCACACTGTAGTACCAAGCCCGAGCACCTTCGAACAAGTTTCCTTCGAAGGCGAGTCGAGCATTGGGATTCCCGACGTAGAGTTGATCGTAGCCGAACTGTCGAGCGAAACGATTCGGCATGTACGGCTCGATGGTACATGAAGTCCCTTGCCGGAAAAGCACATATCCGGGCCGAATATTGATCAACCACCAGAAGACTCCCGCGGACAACCTCGTGAAGCCATCTGGGCCCGCAGAATCAGTAAATAGATCCCCGAAAGATGCACCAGAGATCTCGGGGAAGCAGCGATTGAGCTGGTAATTCGCAGAATCTGAAAGTCGCTTCCGAACATAATATATATAAAGATCACGCCAGCTCGAATCCTCCAACCGCTGTACAAAAGGGACGGAACTCTCCCTCCAACGCACCGCCGTCATCAGAGAAGGGCAGTGCATCACGTACCAAGCCATGAGGTACGTATAAGGCAGCTCGATTCGAGGGTTGGGGCGCTTCACCGTCGGATTCCCCTCTGAGTCAACTTACGACTTGCCGTGGGAGTCGACAGTTTTCGGCGCCTCGCAGAAACTCTTGGTTAGCGCCCGCAACCCACTCTGAATGCCAGCCGCCACGGCCGGGAGAAGGGCTATAGGGTTGCCATGAGCCAGGAGCACCGCTGGGTACACCACGTCAGCAACAATAGCTTCATGTGGCAGCGTGGGCACCACACAACGCTTCAGCCACAGCATCAAGAAGCCCGCCAACAGTGCCCTATCGGAGATAGGGGTCCGGGCTTGATGGTGGAAGCTTTCAAAAACCAGGTCAGGGTCGAAACCGTCCTCGTTCGAAACCGTGGTGTAGAAGCCTTCAGAAGCCTTGTCGATCCTGTCTTCAATCTCCCTGTCGGAACTAGGAGCCAGTTGGGTTATCAGATTGTCTTTATTATTGACATCGTTGAATAAGTAACTGGCCCAAGACAGTTGCTTGACTCCCTGCGACCTCTAGGCGGTTATCTGACCGCAAATGTGGAAGTGACACATCACTTCCCAGTAAGTCTCGTACACCCGAGGAAACTCTTTCTTCAAGAGGTGGAGCTCCTCAGTGGTCGGGACATATTCCTTATAGGGAATATCCCCTGTTGCCAGCCCCGAGACCTCATGTAGCTCGTGCAGTTCAAGGCCCATCTCTCCGACCGGGGTAAAGAATGTCCCCGTCAGAGGATTGTAGCGCTCCAGGATCCCGAAAAAGTTATGAGAGCCTGGTGGGATACCCCACTGTACGGCCCTGACCACCGGGTACAGTCCCACACGCTTTAGCAGATCCCCAAGATCGGTGAGGATGAAACCCATCATCCTGCCCCACCAGCAGTTCTCCGTGGAATGGACCCACCCGGGCGAACGGAACCCGACCGGATAATCACCCTCTGCTTCCATGAACGCGTTGAGGAAGGTAGTGCCAAGTTGTGGTATCTCTCCAACCGGAACCTCAGACTTGCGCGACCCAGGGAATAGGCCGAGAACCGACCTGTCATGGCTATCATGACGGTGTACTTTATGGGAACCCAAATCACCGAGAGTAATCTCAGGGACATATCGAGAAATGTCCCATTCCATCTTCCGAGGGACGGACATGTGCTGGAAATAGGATAGCGGGAACATCCTCTCCATGTCCGGAAGAAAGAATCTTCCACCCTTTATCTGACGGAGCCATTTATAAGTTCCGTCATACACACGATAGCCGCCATCGTTGATACGATCTCCGAAGAAGAAGGCAGGCTTCTCCAGCTTGACGTGAGCATCCGTTGTGAATGCTGCATCGGTCATAAGTACCCGAAGAGTTCTCATGTCAACATTAGAGAGCCTCTCCCTGCGACTCTGCGACTGGTCAACAGTCACAGGGACAGTCCTTCGTAGCACAAAGGTCAAGTCCCGGTCAGCACCACCTACATGTCCAAAGTGGCGCGTCTTGGCGAGTGAAGCAGAAGGATGGGGCACTGTAAAAGAAAAGGACACTTAGTTAGATACTTTATTAGAAGCAAAAAAATGCTAAGTGTTCATAACCCAGACGCAGAAGAGATACTGGACGCAGGAATTATCAAATTTGCGTCCAGACCTGCGAAACCGCGTCCAAACGCAGAAGAGATCTGGATGCAGGAATTATCAAACCCGCGTCCAGACCTGCAGGATCCGCGTCTCCACCACCAGAAGGTCATGGAATGTCCTTGATGTCACTTCTGGGGTGCGAAAAGAAGGGAGTTATCCACCTTAACCCTTCCATCACCACAACCTCCAGAAATTAAGGAGGGTAACTCCCTTCCTTTCACACCCCCAGATTTCTAATTGCTTGGACTCAGGTGCCAGATTCATCAAAATCGGCAGCTGATGAAATAAAACGCAAGGATCAAATCCGCGTTCTGCAAACCAAGTCCGCGTCTGAACCCTTCACAATTAGAAATATTCTAAGTGAAGAATCCGAAATGCAGGACCTAATGGCGCGAGGGTCCAAAGCCGCGCCTCGGTTATCAACTCAAAGACTGCGTCTGAGACCGCGTCTGAGAATCAAACACGAGTTATATTTTGTGTTAAGGATTCTTAGGGTTCTATGAGCTTCCGTTAATGGCGAAATCCACGCCTAAAGGGCATTATACCTGGGAAAGCGACATCCTGCGCAGAGGAAGCGCCCCTCTGGACCTCGGCGACAGTCGCCCGTGAAGAAGAGGCGGTTGGCTTGGTCTTGGGTGCCATCTTTAATTCCAGTAAATGGAGATGAATAGTTCAAAAGTCCAGTAATGGAGATGAACAGTTCAACAGAGGAAGAAGAGAACTCTCTATCTTGAGCAAGTGCGTTTGGAGAAGAAAAGATGTCTCTCTGACTGTTGCCTTTTATAGGCACAAGGATTCGCGAAGATACGCGGCGTGTGGCCCGATAAAAGCTGCAGCGAATCATCGCATGACGCGTGGAACAAATCATCGCGAAGATCATGCATCACGACTCCGCAGCGAGTCATTATTTGACACGTGGCGCGGTTCAGTTAATGAACCGGGAAGTCCGCGCGCCAAAAGGTGAAATCCTGCCGGTTCCCCAGGCCAGCTGGCGGCGTAATCATGACACGGCACAGATTCGCACCCAAAGGACGGACCTCTTCGATGGACATGCCCCGTCAACATCTCCATAAATGCATTCGGAAGGTCGCATCTCTCTACGAAGTCCGCGTCCGACCCAGCAGGCCCAACATCGCGTCTGCCTTATGGAAGATCGGGCACGTTTCCATTGCCAAAGGACGCACCCTACAGAAGTCGCGTCTTTAAAGCAGTACCATCTCTGCTTTTCGAAAAGAACCTGCGTTCGGCCTCCTGCTTCTGCAAAATCAGTTCAACAGTACACTGACGCAAGCAGACGACCAACCACTCCTGGCTTAAAGCACACCCGTGACAGACTAAAAGCAATCGGGGAGGTTTAGACTGTGCATCTAGACACTCAACATGATCAACTCTGGTGGCTTCAAAGAGTTCAAACAGTACACTCACGAAGACCAACTCCAGATAAAATCAAACCCGGAGCACTAACAGTCCAGTCATGAAAGCAAATATGGCTAAAATCCAAAGTATTTCGAAATCCGTCCCAGTTAACTGCGGAATATCAAAAACTTTGGAGGGGGTTCTGTAGGCTATCCAAAAGTTACTGGAAGACGAGCCATTGAAAAGCAAAGTTTCAAGCTCTAGACGCGAGGGACTATCACCCGCGTCTCAGTATCGGCGCGTTGGCTCGATACCCGCATCTCAGCATCAAGGCGCGTTGACTCGACACCCGCGTCTCAGCATCAAGGCGCGTTGGCTCGACACCCGCGTCTCAGCATCCAGGCGCGTCAGCCTGACACCCGTGTCTCAGCCTCAAGACGCAAAGGTCTAAAACCCGCGTCTCAGTTATAACCGCCTTGGTTAAGGGACCAATCACTGCCTACACGTAAGGGAAATCAGCCCCCATCGTGGCGTGTCTTTAGCAGGCACGTGGGTTAGTTACCGCCCATGTAGCAGGGAAGTTGGCCCTCATTGTGGAGCATTTTTAGGGGGCACGTTCACCCCTGGTACCTCTATAAATAGCCCTGTTTGCTATGAGAAAGACAACAACGGAGGGGAGGAGATCAGAGAATCAATCGGACGAAGAGAGACAGAGGGCGACACATAGAGAAAAGAAGCAGATCAACTCTTCAGCAAGTTCGCTGCGTACGAGCTAGCTTTCGCCTACCTTCTCTTTTAGAGTTTTGGTAGACAGAGCTGTGTCACTCTTTCTACCGGCCGAAGAGGAGATCCCGGAAGGACGGTCATCTGGTCAACGGAGAACAAGATTCACTCTCCACCGCCACACGAAGAACCCAGCCTTAAACAAAGGGGGAATTCAAGATTCAATATTCTCCCTCCCTTGTAACCGGAAGGAACAGTTTTTGTTGTAATCCTTTTCATTTGATTCAAGGAAAACTTTTACTGCAATTCTTGTCTTCTCCTTTTCCGGGTCATACAACTAACCCTCAAGGACCCAAAAGAAAATGGGTACCAAAATTCCCACCTTGTGTATTTGATGTAGGTACGGGCTCTCACAAAACGTGAGAGGGATGGTGCCTTGATGGTGGATGCACATGGACATGATGGACACATATTTGATGCACCGCTATCAAAGAGGTTTGGTGGGACAACCACCATGTTTTGGAGATTTGGAGTATAGTTCATGTGTTGGTAACTATCTCTAAACTCCTACTTTAGTTTACATGCTTATTCATTTATGATATTTTTTTGCATGTTCATGTTTTGTGCTTCATGAGGTATATAACTTGTTTAGATGTAGATTCTATTAAAACTTGGATTTATACATGTACAAGTAGTGAGCAACATTTGATTTATATACGTTTGTACTTCATTGTTCACTTGTACTCACTATATGCACATTTATAGCCTAGTTTTGATGATTCTCTCATTTACACTTGTTTTGCCTATCTTCATGTTTTGCTTCATGTATATGTATTTTGTATTCAAATCTAATAAATATACATGTATACCCCATGAGTCATTTGCCTTCATGCAATTTACATTATGGACTCTTTTTATGTTTGGGATATGTATGCATATTGTTAGTTTTGGATAAATCATACATATACCTAGAAGTTTGTTTTAAAATGAAAAATGAATTTTCATGATTTGTTTGATAAAATGATATTTATGTTTTGAGCTTCATTGATTATCTTCATGGAAAATGCTAAACACATGATTCTGTACACTCACACTTTATTTGTTTATTCATGACTTTGTTTCATGAACACTTTTATGAGCCTTATCGATTTCGAGTGTCAATTCTTGTGTATTTGGTATGATTTATGAAATACATATGTTTTGATTTCATGTTTTGAAGGATCTTTAACTAGTTTTTCAAAAATTACTTTTAACTAATTATTATTCTTCAATTTGGTAGTGTTTTTCGCTATAAAAATATTTTCAAATCTATTCTTGAAAACCCTACCCATTTTATGGGAGGATGGATGGGCGATTATGCCTTGTAAGCTTAATTGAATAATCTTTATCTTGAGCATATAATGGGTGGAAGGTTATGAGTTATATACTTGATTTATATTGTTATTTTCAATTGGTATCATTGGATCTTTTCAATTGGTATCTAAATTGATATTTTTGTATATACTCATATTTTGTTTCCTATATATGTATGATTCATAATTTCAACTTATATCAATTTCTATTGATATTATCATTTCTCATACATATATATGATTTTCGTGTGCTTGCTTTACAATTGGTTTATATATTTAAAGCACAAAGTTTATGCTAAACTTGATCTAAAACTTTATTTTTAATTGGTATCTCAATTGACATTTTTAAATAAAGCTTATGCATTGTTTTTTCAATTGATATCAATATGCTTCAATTTCGAATTTGTTATAAATTTACAATTGGTATCAATATGTTTTACCTATTTGAAAAATTCAAAATTTGTAATGATTACTTACAATTGGTATCTTAAAATTTGATTTACTAAGATATCTCAAAATTTGTTTTATTAAGAAAAATGCAAAATTTTGGTTGAATAAGAAAAATTAAAAATGTTTTGATTTGTATTGCCTATATGCAAGGAGAGCTTAACATCTCTTCTATATATAGATTCATGTTGAGTGTATCTTATATTGAGGAGCTTGACAACTCTTCTTTATGCGATACACGTGTGTAGGGGGAGCTTCACATCTCTTATGCATTGCATATTATGCGTTATGTGAATTAGGGCTTGTCATCCCTTCTTCATGTAATGCATGTATGTATGGAAGCTAACTTAGCGTCTTCCTCTTCATGAATGTATATCGCATATATCCTTTATTGATTTGTTTCATGTCACCCCTTTGTTGATTTTTGCTTTTGACAAAAAGGGGGAGAAAATTTTATTTTTACTTTAACCCCTTTGTTAATGATTGACAAAAAGGGGGAGAAGTATTTGGTATATATACCAAATGTTTTCCTTGCTTTATCCATAAAGGGGGAGAAGTTTTATGTTTATGCAAATAGGAGAAAAAGAATTTGTGTGTTTAATGCTTGTTTATGCATTTGTTATCTCCGTATATTTGCATACATGTTTATGTGTTTCATTGCATATTTATTTGTTTATTGCTATGCATGAGTTAAGGGGGAGCTTCTTTGAAGCTTTACTTTAATCCATGCATATATAACTTCATGAGTTTTGTCATCATCAAAAAGGGGGAGATTGTTGGCCCAAAGGCCCATCACTCTAGTTTTGATGATGATCAACTCATATAGTTATAGTACTAATGATCTTGTGTTTAATTAGTGACAGATTCATGATCAAGATCTTAGTAGGTGTGTAGCTTCAACAAAGGATTTAAAGTCAAGTTTTGGAGCTAGCACGGTTTGATTCACGAGGCTATGCATCAAGACCACATCAAGTACTCAAGAGGAGTCTAGCTCGTTGGTGTTGGCCCAAAGGCCTTCCACTCTAGTTTTGATGATGATTAACTCATGTAGTTATGTGTACTAATAATCTTGTGATTTTAGTTTCAGATCATTAGTCAAGTTATTAGTAGGTGATTAGCTTCAACAAGATGTTTTGGAAGCTACCCACATGTTGATTCAAGAGCCCAAGCGTCAAAGATCATATATAGCACTTGCTCGGTGGATCAAAGAGTTTTGGATCGAGTCGGCTTGGAGATTGCACTCTACAAGAAGACATCGGTACCATAGTTTAGTTTTGGATTTAGATCCTAATTGTAAAGATTAGAATAGTATGATAAGCTCAAGTTCACAACACACACGTATCATGTTTTGGTTTTCGGTTTTTGGTTTAACCGATCTTGGTTTGCATGAATAGATATTATATCAAAATAAGTTTATATGGTTTAATGTATATTAGATTTGTTCTATATACATGCATGCTTCAACTCTTAGACAAACTTACTTTGATATACCTATTTCATGAGTTTTAGGTTTTGTGTTTTAACAATACTTAATTTTGGAATTAAGGACAAAAACTATGATATGTATATGTTTCATGTATATTGGATTTCTATCCATATGCATCATGTTTCAAAATGTTTAAATATCATGTTTTTGTATTTGGATGAGTTTTAGACAAAATGTATTTTCTATTCAAGAATCCAAGTTTTAGAAAATACAAGGTTTGGTTTTTGGTAAAAATGAAAAGACATAAAAATAGTTTTAATTGCTTGATATTTGAGTCAAAACTTTTATCACATATTTATATATCAATGCAATTTGACAAAACTATTTTTGGGGATTTTTAGTAGTTTATAAGAATTTATTGGATATTTATTTCCCCAGATTTCTGACCTGTTTTGGTGTCTGCCAGGCTGGTCGGTCGACCGGTACGGTCGACCGCACCATGTAGACGGTCGACCGTATGGGTCGACCGACGTGCACAGAAACATGCACGCGGCTACACCTTTAGCCGGTCGACCGTGCCGGTCGACCGACTGAGAGCAGGTTTGCTCTCTGTTTGGTTGGGTCGACCGGGCGGTCGACCGCTAGCGCCAACGGGTCAAAAATTGACCGTTGGGCGGTCGACCGGGCGGTCGACCGTCAGGGTAATTCTGGCAAAAATTACAGCCAACGGCTAGTTTCCAGTTTTGCCTATAAATACCCCATTTGCAAGAGTTTTTCTCTAAGATTTTTTGTGCGAATTTTTCCATACTCTCTGGTGTTTTGCTGCATTTAAAAGAAGTTTTTGAACTCATATTGAATAATCTATTTGGAGTTTTTGCTAGGCTTTAGAAAATCAAAGAAGAGGGTTTTTGGGAAAAGCTTTGATTGAACTTCACCATCTTGATTTCTATTGTTTTCCCAAGGATTTTTCTTTGTGATTCTGATTTTCATTCCATTGGTTTTCTCCACACTTGAGCTAAAATCTACTATCTTCTCTATAGGATTTTGTGTGGGAAAAAGAGATTGTTTTGTGGTTGTTGTTTGAAACCACTAAGTTGTAAACCCAATTCTTGCTTTGTGCCATTTCCCTCATTGTGTTGAGGAGGTTGTGCAACTTGGGTTGTGAGGTGTTTTGTGTAAGCTTGGTGCTAATCCCTCAAGTTGTGAGGTGATTGTTTGTTGGATTGGAGAAGTGCCTCAAGGAGGAGGTTGTGTTTGTAAGGAGGGGAGTTGGGAACTCCTTGTAATTGTGATTGCCCCAAATCCTCGGTGGAGGTTCCCTTTGTGGGAGTCCTTTGTGGACAAGCTAGTGGATTGGAAATCCTTCGTGTGTCGAAGGCGGGGATGTAGAGCTGGGTGCTCGAACCTCGAAACACATCTTGTTGTTTGCGCTTGATCCATTGACTCTCTCTATCTCTCTCTTTACTTTGTGCCTTGCAATTATTTATATTGTGCATTCATATTTGCTTGGCTTGGTTGTGTGTGCATCATTTGTTGATCACACTTGAGTGTAATTTGCATTAAGTCTTTAAATTCCGCATTTAGTTCACAGATTAGCATTGTCACCTATTCACCCCCCCTCTAGGTGACTTTTCAATTGGTATCAGAGCTAGTGCTCCTGATATTTAGGTTTAACCACCTAGGAGTGATCTTGGTTTGCTAATCTTCATTTGCATTATCATTTGCACTCATACTAGTTTGCACTCATGGCTAGCCCTCCCATGTTTGACCATTTTAGACTTGATGCTTGGAAGGCTAATATGACTAAACATTTAAAAGACCTAGGACATCTAGTTTATCAAGCCATTACCATAGAATCCCTCCCAAATAGTAGCAAGCATAAGAAGGCCAATGCATTAGCACTTAGAGCAATTAGAGCATCTCTAAATGAATTTCTTTTACCCGTCTTTGATCACTATGATTCGGCTTTTGCAGTTTGGAGCATCTTGACGTCTCCCGAGCTTCCAAGGATAATTAACAAGATGGGGAGATCTAAGAGAGAAAAGTCCGAAGAGCAATGCCTCATGGTCCAAGGGAAGAACTCCCTTGAGGTACAATCGGATTCTCATATTGATGATAGCTCTAGTTCCTATTGCCATGGTTGTTTTGAAGTTCAAACTTTAAATATGGAACTTGCTCAAAAGCTTGAAAATTTATTGGAAAAATACAATCTTTTGAAAGAAGACAATCTTGTTTTGAAAAATGAATTAAAGGATTTGTGTTCAAATTTTGAATTGATTTTGCAAGAGAAGGAAGAGATCACTAGTGAATGTGACTCACTAAGATCTCAACTAGACCTTGCCCTTAATGAGATTGAAGTTTTAAAAAGCAAAAATGATTGTGATGATGTTGTGAAGCACAATGAGATTTTATCTTCAAAATTGGATTTTGGTTTTAAAGATAATCTTGTCTTAAAAAATAAAATTGATTCAATTACAAAAGAATTGGATTTGGTTTCATTAAAAATAAATCTTTGCAAAAAGAGATTGATGTTTTCCATGCTAATGTAGCTTCATGTTCTAGCACACCTATTACATGCTCCACTTTATCTTCTAGCATTGAAAATGACATAATTGATTTGAAGAAAAGTGTTGATAGTTTGGGCTCCACTTTGAGCCATTGTGCCATGAATCACACACGTTTGGAAACCTTGGTTCGCAAGAAACAAGCTCCAACCTTGCATGCACACACCTCTAGGCATACACATGCTTTTCATGATCACCACCATCATATGTATGCTCACGTGTACACATGTACACATTGTGGTCGAAAAGGCCACCTTACTAGATTTTGTTATGATCACATTTATCATGAAAATTTAGCAACTAATTTTGTTTGGGTGAGAAAAGAAACTAACCCCCGTGGACCCACTAGAAAATGGGTACCAAAAACCACCTCTTTGGCTTTTGATATAGGTGGGAGCTCTCGCATCACGTGAGGGTTTTGGTGCCTTGAGGTGGATGCATTCTAAGCCAAAAGAAGAACCATTTGGATGCTTCACTCTCAAGGAGACTTGGTGGGAGGACCACCGTGTTTTGGAGACATGGAGAGTTGCCTCTTCGGTTTTGGTAACAATCCCTTACTCCATTTAGTGTTTACATGCTTTCTATGTTCATCTTTTTATAGCATGTTGTGTTTTGTTGTTCATTATGATTATGCCATGTTTATTAGATTAGTGTAATACATGTTTAGTTCTTGAGACACTTCATGTTTTATATGGTTCTATATCTATGTGTTCTCACCTTGTTTAAACTAACATGTATGCTCTAATCTAATGCACATGCATATACATAATGACCATATGATATTTATGATTTTACGATTTTTGTTTGGTGATTCATGTTTTTATTTTAATGACCCATGTTTTGTTTGATATGTTGAATTCCATGTCTATTAGACCCTTGACATGCATACATAGGCCTTTTTGAGATCACCCTTGTTCTTTATGGATCAATCCTTTGTGATTCTCCTATTTGTTTTGCTATTGTGTATGTCATGATTCTAATAGCATGTGGATTTACTTCATGATCATTTTTTTTGTTTATGATGTTGATTGTTGAACCGTTTTATGCTTCATGAATTGATTACTTGTTTAGATGTTAGTTTTCATTAAAACTAGAAGATTTATACTTGTACAACTAGTGAGCTACAAATAGACCTTTATATATGTTTGTGCTTAAACGCTCATTTGTATTCACTTGATGTACTAGTATTGTCTAGTTTTGATGATTCTTGCATTTGACTTGTATTCACCATTTTACATGTTTTGTTTTAACTTCATGTATATGTCTATATTGTCCAAACTATTGAGTATACATGTACATCCTTGAGCCACGTGCCTTCATGCATATACTTTTGTGGACTCATTGTGTTTAGGATATGTATGTATACTTTAGTTTGTACATGACATACATATGCCTTGAAGTTTAGATCATTTATGATGAATTTCGTGTTTTTAAAGATGACTTCAATTGGTGATTTCACAATGAATTTCATGTTTTTACTATTGAGCTTGATTATCCATTTTCATGTTGATATGTTTCTCATAACACTTGTACACTCACCTTATTTGATGTTTTCTCATGACTTAGTTTTCATGAGTATAAATGTGCTATATGGATTTTAAGTGTTTTAGTGCCATGTGGTTTACATGTGTCTTCATGAAAAATATTTTTGTTTGATTTCTTACTTGAAGGATTTCGTTCTAGTTTAAATAATTTTTCCTATAACTAGTTCATATTCTTCACTTTGGTAGAGATTTTCAAACATACTATATTTGCAAATCTATTTTTGAAAACCCCTACCATCAAGGGTGGTTGGATGGGAGATCATGTTCATGTTTACTTTAAAATGAAAACCATTTGAAACTTGAACCATGATTGGGAGGTATAGGTTATATGAGATATACACTTGATCTTATTGTTGTTTCATTTGGTATCATTGAATTCTTTCAATTGGTATCAATTTTGACATTTCTTGTATACTCATATTTTTATGTATGTATGCTTGCATTTCATAGTATATCAATTTCAATTGGTATCTAATTTTCATACATATACATGTTTTATTTGTGCTTATTATATCCCTATATCTTTAAGCACAAATCTTGTTTATGATGATAAGCTTGAGATTCAACCTTGTTTCAATTGATTTAGTTTTCAATTGGTATCTTAACTCGAGCCTTATCATAGTTTTTATTGGTATTTCATAAAGAGGGAGAAAATTTTGTATTGTTTCTTTCAATTGGTATTTAGTATTCCACTCCCTTGCTTTATGATAGAAAATAATTTCAATTGGCAATGATTTCAATGATCTAGATTTAATTTTCAATTGGTATCAACATTTATGTTTAGAAATTCAAAATTTGTTATGTTTGATATCAAAGATTGTTTACTTTCAATTGATATGATGATTGTTTACTTATCAATTGGTATCTAGATTTTTGTTTTTCAATTGGTATAGTTTCATTTTTAATTGGTATCAATATGCACTTCCTTGACACATTTCCTTCTAATTGGTATCATATTTGTGTTTAGACAAAAAAGGGGAAGAACATCCCTTATTTTTGATTCCTTGTTTTGAATATAAAAAGAATATGTTTTCATTAGTTTTGCTTTTTAAACCCCTTTGTTGATGATTGACAAAAAGGGGGAGAAGAATTTGAGTTTATATGCATGTTTGCATATGCATGTTTTATGTTTTTAATGTTTTTATTAAGTTCCATTGGTATCCAAAGCATTATTTAAAGAACATGTTTAGTTTGCTTAGTTTTGGTATCAAGAGCTTGTATAAGAGATCATGAGTTTTGTTTTGCATATATTGTGTATAATTGGTATCAAGAGCATGTTTATGTTTAGTTTAATTAGTATCAAGAGCATGTTTATTTTTTAAAGATTTTCATTGGTATCAAGAGCATGTTTATTTGTTTTATAATTTCATTGGTATCTAGAGCCATTTATTAGTTGTTTATCCTATGCATAAGTTAAGGGTGAGCTTCTTTGAAGCTTAACTTTAATCCATGCATATATAACTCCATTAGTTTTGTCATCATCAAAAAGGGGGAGATTGTTGGCCCAAAGGCCTTCCACTCTAGTTTTGATGATGATTAACTCATGTAGTTATGTGTACTAATAATCTTGTGATTTTAGTTTCAGATCATTAGTCAAGTTATTAGTAGGTGATTAGCTTCAACAAGATGATTTGGAAGCTACCCACATGTTGATTCAAGAGCCCAAGCGTCAAAGATCATATATAGCACTTGCTCGGTGGATCAAAGAGTTTTGGATCGAGTCGGCTTGGAGATTGCGCTCTACAAGAAGACATCGGTACCATAGTTAGTTTTGGATTTAGATCCTAATTGTAAAGATTAGAATAGTATGATAAGCTCAAGTTCACAACACACACGTATCATGTTTTGGTTTTCGGTTTTTGGTTTAACCGATCTTGGTTTGCATGAATAGATATTATATCAAAACAAGTTTACATGGTTTAATGTATATTAGATTTGTTCTATATACATGCATGCTTCAACTCTTAGACAAACTTACTTTGATATACCTATTTCATAAGTTTTAGGTTTTGTGTTTTAACAATACTTAATTTTGGAATTAAGGACAAAAACTATGATATGTATATGTTTCATGTATATTGGATTTCTATCCATATGCATCATGTTTCAAAATGTTTAAATATCATGTTTTTGTATTTGGATGAGTTTTAGACAAAATGTATTTTCTATTCAAGAATCCAAGTTTTAGAAAATACAAGGTTTGGTTTTTGGTAAAAATGAAAAGACATAAAAATAGTTTTAATTGCTTGATATTTGAGTCAAAACTTTTATCACATGTTTATATATCAATGCAATTTGACAAAACTATTTTTGGGGATTTTTAGTAGTTTATAAGAATTTATTGGATATTTATTTCCCTAGATTTCTGACCTGTTTTGGTGTCTGCCAGGCTGGTCGGTCGACCGTACGGTCGACCGCACCATGTAGACGGTCGACCGTATGGGTCGACCGACGTGCACAGAAACATGCACTCGGCTACACCTTTAGCCGGTCGACCGTGCCGGTCGACCGACTGAGAGCAGGTTTGCTCTCTGTTTGGTTGGGTCGACCGGGCGGTCGACCGCTAGCGCCAACGGGTCAAAAATTGACCGTTGGGCGGTCGACCGTCAGGGTAATTCTGACAAAAATTACAGCCAACGGCTAGTTTCCAGTTTTGCCTATAAATACCCCATTTGCAAGAGTTTTTCTCTAAGATTTTTTGTGCGAATTTTTCCATACTCTCTGGTGTTTTTGCTGCATTTAAAAGAAGTTTTTGAACTCATATTGAACAATCTATTTGGAGTTTTTGCTAGGGTTTGGAAAATCAAAGAAGAGGGTTTTTGGGAAAAGCTTTGATTGAACTTCACCATCTTGATTTCTATTGTTTTCCCAAGGATTTTTCTTTGTGATTCTGATTTTCATTCCATTGGTTTTCTCCACACTTGAGCTAAAATCTACTATCTTCTCTATAGGATTTTGTGTGGGAAAAAGAGATTGTTTTGTGGTTGTTGTTTGAAACCACTAAGTTGTAAACCCAATTCTTGCTTTGTGCCATTTCCCTCATTGTGTTGAGGAGGTTGTGCAACTTGGGTTGTGAGGTGTTTTGTGTAAGCTTGGTGCTAATCCCTCAAGTTGTGAGGTGATTGTTTGTTGGATTGGAGAAGTGCCTCAAGGAGGAGGTTGTGTTTGTAAAGAGGGGAGTTGGGAACTCCTTGTAATTGTGATTGCCCCAAATCCTCGGTGGAGGTTCCCTTTGTGGGAGTCCTTTGTGGACAAGCTAGTGGATTGAAAATCCTTCGTGTGTCGAAGGCGGGGATGTAGAGCTGGGTGCTCGAACCTCGAAACACATCTTGTTGTTTGCGCTTGATCCATTGACTCTCTCTATCTCTCTCTTTACTTTGTGCCTTGCAATTATTTATATTGTGCATTCATATTTGCTTTGCTTGGTTGTGTGTGCATCATTTGTTGATCACACTTGAGTGTAATTTGCATTAAGTCTTTAAATTCCGCATTTAGTTCACAGATTAGCATTGTCACCTATTAACCCCCCCTCTAGGTGACTTTTTAGTTGGATCGCGTTTGGACCAAGTCAAGAAGATGAGAAGACTTCAAGTGAAGACTTCAAGATCAAGGCTTGTGTCTAGGTTTGTTTTTATAAGATTTTGTTTTTAGATTAAAATGTAAAGGATAAAATAGTTGGTGGATTGCTCAAGTATACCATATACACACACACTCTTAATTTAGATAAGTTTTCATAAAAGAATTTATATTTTGAAAAAATACAAAAGAGTTTTCTTTTTGAAAAATACCGGTTTGGTTTTTGGTATTCAATGTTTACATATATTTAACCAAAATCATATTTAGTGCTTAATGACAAAAACATAGATATTTCACCATGTTTGTGTAGTGGATCATATTCATACACATTATGCTTTAAAAGAGTTTAAATATCTTATTTTTGTATTTGGTGAAGTTTTGGAAAAACAAGTTTTGAAAAAACCAATTTGGAAAAATACAGTTTTTATTTTGAGCCAAATTTTCAAGTTACAAAAATAGTCCAATTTGTTTATAACATGCCTTGATTTTGTGCAAGCATGTTTGTTTATCATAGTATAACATTGAAACTATTTTTGTAGTTTTTTTTGTGAATTTATGGGATTTTATTTAAGTTAAAATGACCAACATTTTAATCCCCAAAATTGTCAGGACTGGCTTCTGCCGGTCGACCGGACGGTCGACCGCTCTTTGAAGTCGGTCGACCGGGCCGGTCGACCGACGTGCACAGACGTGCACGCCAACCTGTGCTGGAGGGCCAGTTGACCGACCCGGTCGACCCTCCAGAGAGCTTTGCTCTCTGGAAATGCCCCGGTCAACCGGCAGATAGCCCTGCTCTCTGTTCCAGAGGCTCGGTCGACCGACCGGTCGACCGCTGCCCCAACGGTCAGAAAAATGACCGTTGGCGGTCGACCGGGCGGTCGACCGTTAGGCCGCCTGGATCCCAACGTCAAGTTTTTTCTAGCCCTATAAATTTGGGGGTTTGGGTGCTGTTTTCTCTAAGATTTTTTTGTGAGTTTTGAGCTAGTTTTTCCTACTTCATTAAAAGAGTTTTCTGCACTAAATTGAGAGCTAATACTTTCAATCAAAAGGGGAGTTTATCAAGAGTGTTTTAAAAGTGATTTTCTTGAGTTTTCCTCCACCATCTCTTTCCTTGTTTTCTCACACAACACTTGAGCCATCCATTGCTATATCTACCTATAGGGATTTGTTGTGAGAGGATTTTAGGTGATCAAAGAGTTGTGATCACCAAAGTTCCATCTTTGTACTTTGAGGAGGCGGACGTGTGTGTCCGCGGTGTTTCGAGTTCGTGTGTGAACTCGGTGTTTGAGGTGCGGCCTCGGCGAGCTAGTGGGCTTGCGGTGTGTTCTCGCGGGAACAAGAAAGGGACTAGGGAGTCCAAGAGCTTGTAGGTGTTGTGGCACCGAGTGATCCGGTGGGATCGATTTTAGTGGAAATCCTTCATAGTGTTGAAGGCGGGGATGTAGAGCAAGTGTGCTCGAACCTCGAAACAAATCTCCCGTGTTTGCGATTGCTCTCTCTCTCTATCTCTTACTTGTCCTTATATCTTGCATGCTATTATTGTCTTTATCTTTATATGCTTGATATATTGTGTGCTTATTGTTATATGCTTGGGGATTGTTTGCTAACACTAGTTTTCAACCAAGAGAGCCAACGCGGCACCTCAACTCTTATTTAGAGGAATCTTGAGGAGTTAGTCCAGAGCCCTTCACGGGGAATTCGACTACACTCTTGTGTTAAACTTGGTGTTTAGTGTAATAAGTTTTTAATTTCGCATTTAGTGACCATTAGATTAGCCATCACCTATTCACCCCCCTCTAGGTGACTTTACAAATAATTCATCAAGAAATAGAGACTCATTCTCTATACCTTCACTCTCTTCATCACAATTATTTTCAACAAACTTTACCTCAAATGTTTAGTCTCTTATGAGGTTGTTTTTCTAGGTTGAAGACATTGACTTCTCTAGTCATGTCCCCAAAGGTTAATCTCATAGACCCATTCCTACAATTGATAATAGCATTGGCACTAGCAAAGAATGGACGCCCTAGGATAATAGGAGTTTGAGCCCTAGGATTGGACACAGGTTGTGTCTCAAGAACTATGAAATCAACTGGGTAGATAAACTCCCCAACCCGGATAAGGACATCATTAATTTTTCCATTTGAAAATTTCACAAAATGGTCAGCCAGTTGGATTGTGACTCGAGTTGGACTAAGATCATCCAACCTGAGTTGCTGATAAACTGAGAATGGAAGCAGGTTGATACTTGCCCCTAAGTCAAGAAGCGCATGACTAATTGGCTTGTTCTATAGTGCAAGCAATGGTGGGACAACTCGGATCCTTATACTTGAGAGGGATCGGACCCGACAGTAGCTCACTAATGTTAGTGTCTAAGAAGACTTTCTTGGATACATTAGTATTTCTTTTCTTGGTGCACATGTCTTTAAGAAATTTTGCATAGGATAGGACTTGTTGATGGCATCAAGAAGTGGCATATTTATCTTCACTTGGTTGAAGATCTCAGTCATCTTATCCATGTGTAGATTATGCTTATTGTTTTTCAGCCTATTAGGAAATGGTACTGTAGGCTTGTACGCCTGACTGGTTGACTTATCTGTTTCAGATTCATCAGATTTAGAAGGATTGGGACTAGATGAGGTGGATGCTTGAGTATGATTGTGCTGAATGGGATTGGATGGTGTTGACACTTGATTATCAACTTTCTTTCCCGACCTCAATGTATGAACAATATTATATTGATTCAATGATTGATCCTCAGCCAAATGAGCTTGTTGAGAATTCTTAGGATTCATTATTGGCTGACTGGGCAAGGTACCCTTTTGTCTCTCATTCTATGGATTGGCTAATTGGCTCATTTTACCCTCTAACCTCTGTATTGTTTGCATGAGAGAATCTTAGTTCTTCATGCACCTTTCTATATTTCTCTCAAAATCAGTCATTCTCCTTTCAAGTTGAGGATTCTGGGAGGAAGATTGTGGAGCTTGGTTGGGAAAATTTTGTTGATAATTTGAAAAATTAGGTGGATGGTTGGGAGAATTATGATGGTAATTAGAAAAGTTAGGTTGATGATTGGAAGAATTATTAGACTGATGAAAGTGGCTTGCATGGTTTGACCATGGGTGGTCATTGTTGTGTTAGCTCTATGAGAAATTTGGGTGATTTCTCTAGCCAGGATTGTAAGTTGGTGCGTAAAGATCATTGTTCGGCCTTGAAAAGGCGCCATTCATCGGTTCCAGATATTGTTGCTGAGTTTGAAACACAGGACACTCCTCAAACACATGATTCATGGCTTGACAGTATGTACAACCCGGAGTTGAAAATTGGTTTGTACTGACTTGATTGACTGGACTTAGTTCCTTAGTTTCTAAAGCATACAGTCTTCTCGCTAGGTTAGCTAATTTAGTCTCGTTAGCTATGGATGATTCAATTGAGTGGAGACCTCCTTTTGAAGAGATGAAGTGTGAATTTCACGAGTTTTCACTAGTTGTTTCCCATTCGATGGTCTTTTCAGCTAGATTCTCATATATATCCCATCCTTCATTCTCATCCTTCTGCAAGAATTCTCCTTGGCACATGGTTTCTTAGAGGGTCTTGGTTGAGTTGTCTAAACCCTCATAAAGAATTTGACATTGTCGCCATTTCTCTATTCCATGATGAGGACATTGAACAAGGAGGTCTTTGAAGCGTTCAAAGTACCTCCAAAATGGTTCACTAGGTTCTTGCTTGAACTGCATGATGTTTTTCCTAATTAGAGCGGTTTTATGAATTGGATAGAATTTCTTCAAGAAGACCTTGATGAAACCATCCCAGGATATGATAGAGCCGGCCGCTAAGCTATAAAGCCATTTCTTGGCTAAGTCCTTAAGAGCGTATGAGACAAATCTCAACCTAATAGCATCATCTACAAGGTGAGAGATTTTCAACATTAAGCATACTTTCTCAAATTCTCTTATGAAGAAGTAAGCATCTTCAGACTCTAAGACATGAAACTTAGGGAGTGTGCTGATGAACTGTGGCTTAAGCTCAAAGTTGTGCTCACCAACCGACGGAAGTTGGATGCAGGATGGAAGTGAGGTTCTAATGAGATAGAACCTATCATGCAAAGATGTCGGTTGAGCCATAACCAAATCTGGTCTTGGTTCGAGCTTGGGTGGTGATGTGTTTCTAGTTAACCTAGATGAATTAGGGTCTCTTGACCACACTTTCATAAACAAACACAATCAAAAACAAGTTTACTAATAGTCAGCAAAAGAAAACAACCAAGCCTAGTCTAAGGTAACCTTGACCTAGACAACTCCTAACTGGTTGATTGTCCACAGGAGGTATAATGCAGACTTTGACCACAAGCTAATCAGCCAGGTCAGGGCAAGATTGGTGGGAGGTATCCGCACAAAAAGCGACGGGCCTAATTAAGCCAAACCACCAGCCTTCGGGGTTTCGCCCCTCAATCCCTTTCCTTAGACACTGATTTGGCAGGAGTCAAATTCTAATACCTTCCCCCTAGGATAATCTCCTAATGAGTTCGAGATGTCCCTAAGGCCAACATCTATCAGATTTTAAATTAGGCTTAGGCTGTGCGTGCTTGGAGACGGTTTGTGGGCTAAAAAAGGGTAATGACTTCCTCACCTTATCTTGATTTGGGTTTTGCCCTTAAAATTGATTATGCAGAGTGTGCAAGATATAGAAAAGTAACATTCACAAGCAAATATCACCCAAGAATGTTTTCTAACTATATGCTATGCATACATATCTTGTCTCCATCTATCTTCAACAGTAATGGTAAAAGAAACGTAATTAGACAAATGTCCAGAATGCAAGTCTAAACGTTTTTTAAGCAATTAGCAATCAATCAGATTACTGTTGGATTAAAAATAAGGAGTGTGAATATCAGATATAGCAGAAATAATATACAAAAACTGTATTTTTGCAAAGCAATATGTCCTGCAAAAAAGAGTTTTTAGTAGTCCAAAAATTTCAAACTTTTGCGCTGCAATTTCTTGAAATTCTATTTCCTACTTTCGAGAGCAGGGGCACAGAATAGTAAGTCTTCTCCTGCAAAGCTTGAATGCTAAATCTGAATCTTGAGGTCCTTGGAAAAAGACACCAAACTCGAAATGAGATATGATGCCCCTCAACCTAATTCTAGAAATAGAACTCTTTGATGTTTGGGCATCGACTTTATTGGTCCGTTTTCTATTTTTTTGGAAACCAATACATATTGGTTGATGTGGACTATGTGTCCAAGTGGGTAGAAGCCATTCCAAGTAAAACTAATGATAACAAAGTTGTCATAAAGTTTTGAAAGAGAACATTTTCTCGCGCTTTGGAACCCCTCGTGCTATCATCTGTGATAATGGTACTTACTTTTGTAATAGATCCTTTTAAGTTCTTATGTGAAAGTATGCTATAACTCACAAATTGTTCACACCTTATCATCCTCAAACTAGTGGGCAGGTGGAGGTCTCCAATAAATAGATCAAGCTTATTTTGGAGAAGACTGTGAACCAAAACTAGAAAGATTGGTCTACCAAATTTGTAGATGCCCTATGGGCCTACGGACCGCTTTCAAGACGATTTTAGGAATGCCTCCTTATAGGTTAATTTTTGGGAAGGCTTGCCACCTACCTAGTGAGTTGGAGCACTGGGCCTTATGGGCAATAAAGTAGCTAAATTTCGATTTGAGTAAAGCCAGCGACCTTTGAAAATTGCAAATTTTTGAATTAGAGGAGTTGAGAAATGAGGCATATGAAAATGTAAAGATCACAAAAAAGAGAGTTAAGATTTTTATATGATAAACATATCATAAGGAAAACATTTGTCATTTGACAAAAAGTCTTACTCTATAATTCTAAGCTTCATCTTTTTTCAGGAAAGCTAAAATTAAGATGACCGGGCCATTCGTTGTTAAAATCCGTGTTTTCACACGGTGCTGTAGAGATCAATGCCACCAAGAATGTAAATGACATTAAGGTAAATGGTCAATGCCTTAAACCTTTCTTAGAATCGGTGCCGATAAATGAAATGATTATGTGTCTTTTTGACCTAGTGTATCAGTAAGTTTACCTCTTTTACATTCCATGTCATGCATCTATATATTTCTTTCATACATTGGGGATAATGCATGTGATAGGTGTGGCGGGAACATGAATAACACAGCTTTAAAAAAAAATCTTAAAACATATATATAAATAAAAAAATTTGAAAAAAAAGAACAATATTTTGAATTATTTTTGTAAGAAATTAAGTCAATTTTAAGGAATAGGAGAATCATAATTAGAATTTCTTATACTTGGTCAAAATAAGATTGCTTGCTTGATTTCTAGGGTTAGGAAAAAAATTTGGAAAAGTAATTTATTCTTGATCTTTACCTTGATGAAATATGCACACTTTATACAAGTACACACTTAGAGTTCAAAAATAAAGATTCTTATGCCTTATATAAAAAAAGAAAAAAAGGGAATATATATATATATGTATTTATAAATCCTCTGATTAAGCTGCGTACTTGTGCCTCATAAAGCATAAATATTCACGCCTAAAAGGGGTACATTTTATAAATAAACATCCTTAGTTTTGTGGCCTTATTTACTCGAGTGCTTATTGTAAGTACAGCTAGAGGGGGGTGAATAGGTGTACGGCTAATCTAATGAACTAAATGCGAAAATTAAAAGCTAATTGCAACTACACTTAATGCAACCAACGAGTGTAGCCGAATTCCCGGTGAAGGGCTCTGGACTAACTCCTCTTGATTCCTCTGAATAAGAGTTGAGGCGCTATATGAAGCTCTCGTGGTTAAGCACAAGTGAGGCACACAAACACACAAGCATGTATATGATATGGCAATATGAATCAATGCACAAAGTAATAGAGAGAGAGAGTCAATGGATCAAACGCAAACAGTGAGATTTGTTTCGAGGTTCGAGCACCCAACTCTACGTCCCCGCCTTCACCCAGAAGGATTTCCAATCCACTAACTTGTCCACACAGGACTCCCACACAGGGAACCTCCACCGAGGATTTGGGGCAACTACAACTGGGAGTACACAACTCCTCTCTCAACCGATACAACCTCTCACTAGAGGCAACACAAACACCACCTCACACAAGAGGGGTAGGCCCTTAGGCAAACAACCACAATCCACCTCACACTTGAGGGATTCCAACCCAAG
Source organism: Agave tequilana (assembly GCA_038442645.1). Lineage (NCBI taxonomy): Eukaryota > Viridiplantae > Streptophyta > Magnoliopsida > Asparagales > Asparagaceae > Agave > Agave tequilana. The sequence goes on from JAVJIF010014746.1 coordinate 74,645, forward strand.
CCTCCACCTCTTACTAGAGGGAGCTACACACAATCTCCACCTCTCACTAGAGGGAGCCAATCACCACTCCAAAATCAACCTCTACCCAAGAGGGATAACACAAAGTAGGACGGTTTACAACTTGGTGATCAAAAGACCACAAACCAATTCTTCCCACAAATAAAAGATCCTAATAGATAGGATAGCAAGATATAGCTCAAGTGTGGAAAACAAAGAGTTTGGAAATCAAAATCTCAAAGAAAAACTCTAGGGAAAAACTCTAGATAGAATTGAAAGAGAAGATCAAACCAATTCCCAAAGAATTTTCTTTTCAAATGATTTTCCAGCCCCTTTTTAAAACAAAGCAAAGATCAAATCTTTAAAGCTCTAAAACCACTTTTGAAACTAGTAATAAAACACTAGAGAGTAGGAAATTTTTCTCTTCAAAAGCCTTAACCAAATCAGCCCTCAAATGGGGTATTTATAAGCCCCATAAAAAACTAGTCGTTGGCTGCTGACCAGGCCAGAATTGGCCTTCCGATCGACCGGCCAACGGTCAAATTTTTGACCGTTAAGCCTGTCGGTCGACCGCCCGGTCGACCGTGCCAATCCAGAGAGCAATTGCTCTCTGGACGGTCGACCGCTCGGTCGACCGTGCCAAGCCTCACGGTCGACCGTCCGGTCGACCGCCCCCACCCGAGAGTGGGGTACTTGCAGTCGGTCGACCGCTCGGTCGACCGGCCCAAGTGGTAGGTCAGCGTGCACGTTCTTGTGCACGTCGGTCGACCGGTCCGGTCGACCGACTCTAGGTACGGTCGACCGGCCCAGTCGACCGCCAGAGCCTGGCAGGCAGCATTAAGGGACTGAAAAACTTGGTTTTTAATTGCCACATAAATTCCATAAAAACTCTAAAAATCCACAAAAATAGTTTTAGCATAATACTTTGATATACAAACTTGTATGAAAAATTTCAACACAAATTTCAAACTTTTTGAACCATTTTTGTGACTTACAAATTTTGCCGAAAACCAAAAATTGTATTTTCTAAAACTTGGATTTTTCAAATGGGAATCCGATTTTTCTAAAACTCATCCAAATACAAAAAACATGATATTTAAACAATTTTTAGGCATGTTGTATAATGGATATAATCCAATATACATGAAACATATATATATATGATTGTTTTTGTCACATAAATCCAAAAATACGTTTTGTTTAAAACACAAAACTCCAAATACATGAATAGGCATATCAAAATAAGTTTGTCTAAGATATGAAGCATACATGTATATAGAACATATCTAATATACATAAAACAATGTAAACTTGCTTTGATACTAACTATTCATGAAAACCAAGATCGGTTAAACCAAAAACCGAAAAACTAATAAACATGAAAACTTAAACAAGTGTGTGTGTTGTGAACTTGAGCATATCACACTATCTAGCCTTTACAAATGGATCTAAAAATAAAAATTAAACTATGTACCGAAGTCTTCTTGACGAACTCCGTCTTCAAGTCGACTCGATCCAAACCGTTATCCACCGAGCTTGACTCCAACGAGTGCTATATATGATCTTTGACGCTCGGGCTCTTGAATCACCATGTGAAAGCTTCAAAAATATCTTTGTTGAAGTTAATCACCTACTAATATCTTGATTAGAGATCTGAAACTAAACATCACAAGATTATTAGTAAAAATAACTACATGAGTTAATCATCATCAAAACTAGAGTGAAAGGCCTCTGGGCCAACACTTATGTCCTTGGGGTGTTTTCTCACCCGGTGCCCTAAGACTGTCCAGTTTGGGGTGTTTTCTCACCCGATGCCCTAAGACATTTGCTTATCGTCGAATGCCTTTCGGCTTGTGCAATGTCCCAGCAACATTTCAACGTTGCATGTTAATTCTTTTCTCTAATATGGTAGAATGATTCTTAGAAATCTTCATGGATGATTTCTTCATCTACGGAGGTTCATTCACTCAATGTCTCCACCATTAGAACTTATCCTCCAATGTTGCGCTGAGAAAAATGTGACACTGAACTGGGAGAAATGCTACTTCATGGTAAGACATGGAATTGTCTTGGGTCATAAAATATCTAAGAAAGGAATTGAAGTGGATAGAGCCAAGATTGAGGTTATTACTAAGCTCCCCATGCCCAAATGTGTGAAGAATATTCGATCCTTCTTAGGACACGCCGGTTTCTATCGAAGATTTATCAAGAATTTTAACAAGATTGCTAGACCCACCTTAACTAATCAGTTAACTAAGGACGTGACATTCATTTTCGATTATGAATGTATAAATTCTTGGGAGAAGCTTAAGAAAGAGCTTATTTCTGCACCAATCATATCTGCACTGGATTGGTCAAAGCCGTTCAAAATCATGTGCGACGCATCTGATTTTGCCATTGGCGCTGTACTAGGACAGTGTGTTGATAACAAGCAACACGTGATTTACTACTCTAGTAGGACTCTCAATGATACTCAAATAAACTATACTACTATTGAGAAGGAATTCTAGGCAGTAGTGTCTGCCTTAGAGAAATTTCATCCCTGCCTACTAGGGTCCAAAACCATAATTTTCACCGATCATTCTGCGCTTAGGTACCTCATGACGAAGAAAGATGCTAAGGCTCGACTCATTCGTTGGATCCTCATTCTTCAAGAATTCGATCTCGAGATTCGAGATAAGAAAGGCGTGAAAAATGTCGTTGCTGATATCTCTCGTGCATCCCAAACTCTCCATGCAACGAATTGCCCATAAATGATGATTTTCCTAATGAAAAACTCTTAGCCGTCTTTAGGGAACCTTGGTTTGCTGATATAGTGAATTACTTATTCACAAATCAAACTCCATCTCATTGGTCTAAAAACGATATATACCGGTTCTTATCTCAAGTCCGGTATTTCTTTTGCGAGGAACCGTATCTTTTTAAGTAATGTTCTGACCAAATTATTAGGATATACATTTCCGATGAAGAGATTAAGAGTGTTTTATCCTTCTGTCATGAACTTACATGCGGTGGACACTTTGGTCCCCGCAAGACTGCTAAAAAGGTGCTGCAAAGTGGGTTCTATTGTCCCACTTTGTTCAAAGATGCTTATGAATTTTGCAAGGCGTACCCTAGATGCCAGATGGTAGGAAGGATCTCAAAATAAAATATGATGCCCCTCAACCTAATTCTAGAAATAGACCTCTTTGATGTTTGGGGCATCGACTTTATGGGTCCATTTCCTAATTCATTTGGAAACCAATACATATTGGTTGCTGTGGACTATGTGTCCAAGTGGGTAGAAGCCATTTCTAGTGGAACTAATGATAAAAAAGTTGTCATAAAGTTTTTGAAAGAGAACATTTTCTCACACTTCGAAACCCCTCGTACTATCATCAGTGACAATGGTACTCACTTTTGCATTAGATCCTTTGAGCTCTTATGCGAAAGTATGCCATAACTTACAAGTTGTCCACACCTTATCATTCTTAAACCAGTGGGCAGGTTGAGGTTTCTAATAGACAAATCAAGCTTATTTTGGAGAAGACTGTGAACCAAAACTGGAAAGATTGGTCCACCAAACTTGTAGATGCCCTATGGGCCTACAGGACCACTTTCAAGACGATTCTAGGGATGTCTTCTTATAGGTTAGTCTTTGGGAGGGCTTACCACCTACCCGTTGAGTTAGAGCACCGGGCCTTATGGGCAATCAAGCAGTTAAATTTTGACTTGGCTAAGGCCGGTGACCTTCAGAAATTAAAAATTTCCGAATCAGAGGAGTTGAGAATGACGTCTATGAAAATGCTAAGATCACTAAAGATAGAGTTAAGATTTTTCATAATAAACACGCCATAAGGAAAACATTTGTCCCTGGACAAAAAGTCTTATTCTATAATTCTAGGCTTCATCTCTTTCCAGCAAAGTTAAAATCAAAATAGACTAGGCCATTCGTTGTAAAAACCGTGTTTCCACACGGTGCTGTAGAGATCAGTGATACCAAGAATGAAAACGACTTTAAGGTGAATGGTCAATGCCTTAAATCTTTCTTGGAATCGGTGCCGGTAAATGAAATGACTATGGGTCTTTTTGACCATGTGTATCGGTAACTTTCCTCTTTTATATTCTATTTCATGCATCTATATATTTCTTTCATACATTAGGGACAATGCATGAGATAAGTGTGGGGGAGGGCTCTAACATGACTAATATAACTGAAAAAAAGAAAAAATATAAAAAAACTTTTTAAAAGAAAAAAACACTATTTTGATATATGTTTTGTAAGAAATTAAGTCAATTTTAAGAAATAAGAAAATCATAATTAGGATTTCTTATACTTGGTCAAAATAAGATGACTTGTTTGATTTTCAGGGTTAGGAAGAAAATTAGTGAAAGTAATTAGTCTGGATCTTTACTTTGAAGAAATATGCACATTATACACTTACATATTTAAGGTTCAAAAATAAAGATTCTTATGCCTTATAAAAAAAAGAAAAAAATATATATCTATGAAAAATAAACAAATCTAATTATTGATTAGTTAGGTGCTTTGGCCTAAGCAAGCCTTGGTAATGCAAAAGATGATTAGATAAGTTAGAAAAAAAATATATAAATCCTCTGATTAAGTTGGGTATTTGTGCCTCATGAAGCATAAGTATTCAAGCCTAAAAGAGATACATTTTATAAATAAAATCCTTTGATTTCGTGGCCTTATTGGCTCAAGTGTTTTCGTGGCCTTATTAGCTCGAGTGTTTTCTCACCTGGTGCCCTAAGACTGTTCGATTTGGGTGTCACCGACTGAAGGCTCGTTACATGAAAAAATTAGAAAGCCTAATGGAATCGAGGAATAAATACCACCAAAAATAAAAAAAATAAGGCATAAGAGTTAAAGTTAAAGAACCTTTAGTCAAAACTTCATGGCCATGAAGGTGCATATGACTTAGGGTAAAGTAATAGACTAGATGAGAAATATAATTTAACTCCTTACTTTGATTGATGACATGTTTTTGAGTAGAGACTAAGTTTAGGAATGAAAAATTCAATTTTTCTATAACTTATAGATTACTTGAACTCTTACAACAATATCTTAAATATTTTTCTCTCTTTTCAAAATGCTTTTCAAAAATACTAAATATTTTTTCTATTTCTTTATGGATTTTATGGGTGCAATCCATTGAAAACCCTCATTAGATAAAACTCGTCCTCTAGGGATAACTTAGAGGTTTAATGGCTTGTTGCACATACTCAGTGCAATCGAGTGACCTGCAAAAGTGGTCAAAATAATTTCTTAGGATTAGTTTTTATGTTTTGCTCTAGGGCGAGCAAAAGATAAGTGTGGGGGTGTGATCAGTCACATATATTACATATATATTATCATATTACCATGTTTATTATCTAATAAATCCTATTTATAAGTCATATTTTTATTTAATAATGTGAAAACCCATTACTAAAGGAAAGGAAGAGAAATGATCCAAAAGCCCATTCAAATTCTGATTTAGTTCAAAATTAATTCAAAATTAGAAGATCAGGGCAGATCAAGGCAAATCAGAGAAGATAAAATTGGTTGAAAATTGGTTAGAACAAATCTTTATAAATCAATTGGTTAAAACCAAAGATCAAAAGCAGTTTCATCAAATCCAGGAGCTGAAACGGAAAATCCAGAACCAAATAAAGGGAAATCGTCAAAACTAGGAGCTGTACCCCCTGGGTATGGCCACTGGCCACACACAAGCTGCGAAAATGTGGCCAAAGCCGCATTTCTGTGGCTTTGTTGAGACAGTTGGGAGAGCGTTTGCTCCCCTTATCCTCGTACGCTCTCCCCCACTTGGCTTTTGTCTATAAATACTGCATTCGAAAGAGAAGAAGGGACTGAAAATTATTTTAAATTTTTCTCTTTGTTTTTAGGATTTAGATTCTTTGTTAAATAGTATTGAGAAGTTGTATCTCTATTTTTAATTTATAGTTCAGTCCAGATACAAGAGAGAGAGGAAAAGTGTGATTGTAATCTAAATTTGAAGTGACATCAATAAAGGTTCAAGGCTTCTCTTCTTCTCCAATTCACGTGTATGTGTTATTTCATTTACATGTCTTGTTTTACTTTAATCATGAGTAACTAAATTCATTTTTTTGGGCTCCTATCATCTCTCTCTTTGATCCCTCTTATTTTGAATGGTTTTAATGTAAAGAACTAAATGGAATCATATGTATGCCTTAATCTAAGTCTTGCTTCGTTGGAAGTGTTCTTTAAGGCACATGAAGATGGGTTTAGAGTTTTAAACTTTTATTTTCTAAAAATCACTTGAACTTCTTTTTATTTCATACTTGAAAGATTACTTGATGATTTAACATTTGACTCCCACGATGACGTGCCTGACGAGTGATTATGGTGTAACGACCCTTCAGGCTCAGAGGCTGACGAGATTGGAGTTGACACATAGCCTAATTCCCTGCGAGTTTGATGATAATAATCAGGCTTTCCCTTTTGGGATAAAAGATCGAAGCAGTATTCTCCTTCCTTTACCGAAGTTCAAGCCAGGACTACTTGTTAGGTTATACCCCATGTTTTCCATCATTCTGAGTACATTTGACTTGTAATAAGAGAACTGAGGAAGTTCAGTCTCCCTTTTTGAGTCTTCGCAAGTCATTGGTTTGGACTCGACTCTTCCAAAAAGGATCAGTTTTTGACCTTTGCGTCTTGTTGGGACCTCGAAGAAAGATCCTTGCGCATCACTGACGCTTTGATATACCGTGAGAGATGATCTTACCGATAGATGCAATGATGTCCGGGCATCTATTGCCGACCAGGGGTCATCACTTACATCGGAGTATCTGATGGTATGAAATTAGAAACAAACACAGAAAAATAAATTAAATCTAACACTTCATTAATATATGACTCGCCTACATTATTGGCGGTGTTATTGGCATCGAGCTTATTAACGCTCGTTACAAGTGGATTCAGCTCTCAAAGACATTTTTCATCTACCTCTGGCTCGACATCAGCTTCGTTACCAGAGTCTAGTTCTTCTGGGTGGGGATTCTTGTCTGTTTCCAGAGAATCCTAGTATAGGAGGGAGTCTGTGAAATAGTTCTCTACCCCCTTGAAAGGATGCCTTGTGGCGATCAACGTTTAGATTTTTCCATTTTCGTCAACATACTTCAGACTTGATGGAGACTAGAGGGGACGACGGAGTTGCGATGAATCCATGGTCATCCCAGCAACAAATTATATGAAGTGTCAGCATCGATAACATAGCACGTCACCTTGAATCTTAGGTTCCCAATCTGACATTTGAGTTTAATCTTTCCCATTGGGTGGTACCATTGGTGTTGAAGCCGTAATGATAGTTTGAGTGGCGCTCAATTGGTGAGTGAGGATTCTCAAGTATTGCATGACTCAGCGGGGTATGATGCTCAACACGGATCCTGGATCTACCTTAATGCGGCTCACTTCAGATGATCCAATATATCTTGTAAAGTACAGGGGCCTATCATGTTTCCCTCTAACTTGTCTGTCGTCTGGAGTGAAGGTTATGCAGGGGACATGTTGAGATGCGTGGAGGCAGTTTTCTTCATCCTCCTCTGGTTTAGCCGAAATCCGGGCCATGAAAGCCTCAACATCGGCTAAAGCTTCTCTCAGAGCTTCCCTTGTTGACTTGGTCAATCTCAGGAGCTCGTAAAGGGTGATCCTCGCTGAGATGTTGGCCAATTGAGCCAAGACATCAAAGTGGTAAGGTCTTTAAGATCCCCCAGCTTTATCCTTGGAGAGAGCCTTGGCATACCGAAGCTTCTTTTGCTTCTTCACGGGTTGCTTTGTGGATTGCTTGGTTGGCTCTGGGGTGGGTTTAAGCAGATTTAACACTTTTTCATCATACTTCTTCAAGTACTGCTGACCCGAACGAGTCCCGACCATGAGTGGTGCATTCGGCTCTGCAGTAAGGACGATTGTCTCCTCCTCAGAATCAGTCATTGCGGTGACATTGGTTTTCAATTTCCAGGAGGAAGCTCAAACCACATAAGAAGGCGAAGCTTTTACTTTGTCTTTGGACTTCCTGTTGGTAACAGTAGTCCACTACTGGCCTTCCATAAGGTCAGAATGAACCCACATGATCTCTCCTTGAGGAGTCAGAACAGGTACGAGACCTTTCTCCCGCTGGTGGTGTGGATCTGTATTGACCACCCTGGGTTCCCCTTTCAGGATAGGAACTACTTCGGCCAGTGTTGGAGGTAGTATCCCAAACTGAATGAATGATTTCATGTTAGCTGTCACTTTCTTCTGCTCCGGGCAGAGCTTGAGCACCTATGTATCAATCAAACCTTGGAGAATGTCTTTGAAGATGTAATAGCTCTTATTAGGGCGCCCTAGCATCCTGTAATACAAGCAGTAATTGGGGTTGTCGGTCTTACCCACCTTCTCAGGACGCCTATCTTCAGAAGCTTCAATCTGGTGCTCTTGTTGAGTAACTTGAACAACGAATCGGCATGCTCATCTTTGAAGGAGTATTGCTTGTTAATGCGCGGCTGACTTGAAGAGCCAACCCCTCTAGCTGGTTGGGGCTTAGAGGGAGACTTCGTCTCTATCGCCAGTATGTTCTTTCTTTTAGCTTGGAAAGATGCTTTTGGCGCACGCCCTGTCGACCTTTTGGGTCTGGGCTTGTTTTTTTCTGCCTTAATCCTGGCAATAATCTCTTCTGCCTATTCACCTTGTTGGACCAACTGCTTTCAAGTACGGATCTCAGCTATTCTTATCTGTGTTAGGAGTGAGGTTTGCAAATTGTGATGGTATGTTTCCATCGGGGTGGCCTTGGTCATACCGCTAGGACATCAGAGAGCGATATTTTGACGTCTCTCCACAAACGCTTTAACTGGCTCTCCTTTCTATTGGCTCATCGTCAGGATAGTTGGCATGTTAATCTTCGAATCATCTTCGAAGAAACGTGTGAGGAAAAGCTTCTCCAGATCATCCTAGTTCTTGATAGAGCCTTCTGGGAGCTTCATGAACCATTCAAAAGCAATCCCTTTAAGGTTGTCGATGAATAAATGGGCTAGGATGGCATCATTTGATACTACATTTTCAGTCTAGGACTTGAAGTAGTAAATGTGTTGGTTCGGTGACCTTTTGCCGTCGAAAGCTTGTAGGGTCGGAGCTTTGAATTTAGGAGGGTACGGGTCAAGATCCCACTCAGCCGGGTATGACCAGACCACTCCTGCTTCTTAGAGGGCTTTTTGGTTGGCGAGGGCCTCAAGGCGTTGCTCTAGTTTACTCATCCTTTTGGAATGAGTGCTGATCGGTCACATATATTGCATACATATTGTCACATTTCCATGCTTGTTATCTAAATAAATCATATTAATAAGTCCTATTGTTCTTTATAAAATGAAGGCCCATTGCTAAAGGATAGGCCAGAGAAACGAGCCAAAAAGCCCATTTAATTCAGAATAAATTCGAAACCAGGGAATCAGGGCAAATCTTGGCATATCAGAGAGGTTGAAAACCGGTTGAAATGAATCCTCCCAAATCAAGCGGTTGAAGCCAACAAATCAAAGATCGTTTCGTCAAATCAGGGAGCTGCAACAGTAAATCTAACAAGACAAAAGGAAGCACAAAGCCACGCCATCTGATCATCCACCTGGATGTGGCCAATTGGCCACATCCAGGCCGCAGATCCGTAACCCAAGCCGCGGATCCGCGGCTTGTTAGTGGAGATATGGGGAGCATTTGCTCCCCTTATCTCCTCACTCCCTGCCCTCTGGGTTTTTGCCTATAAAAGCTTGGGTTTGGTACTGAAAAATGAGCGAAGACTAGGATTAGAATTTTTGTTTATTCTTTAAGGATTTAGGCTCTTTGTTAGATAGTATAGAAGTTGTATTTTTGTTTTATAATTTGTAGTTCAGTACAAACACCAGAAGAGAAGAGTGGAATTGAGAGTGTAATTCGTCTTTGAAGTGACAATCAAAGGAGCTTCTACTCGCTTGATCAACTCAACTCGAATTCGGTATGTTCAAGTTTACTTGTCATTCTCTTGTTTGTTTTCATTTCGTAATGAGTAGCTAATTCATTTTCTGGGCTCACTAATGGATCTCTTCTATCACCTTTCTCTTGACTGATTTTCATAAAAAGCAACACTTTTTGAATCATAAAGTACCTTAGTTAAAACTTCGTTCTTGAAAGCACATGAGGATTTCTTTACTTTAAACTTGGACTTTTAAAGTACAAATCTCTTTGAACTGTTTTTATTCCATACTTGCTTCTTCGCTCTTGATGGTTTAATATTCACTTCTTAATGATTTGTAATGAAAGGGCTTAAGATTTAAATGAGATGATCTTATTTGTTTTGCTTGGACATTAAATGAAACTAAAGGTTTTTAGTTCATAATAAAAGTGATGCAACCTAAATTTCCTTGAGATAAGTACATAGTTGATTTAAAAATTAGTGAGCCCAGATCTTCTCCTCTTATATTTAAAACAAACCAAACAATTTTCAAAGTTTATTTTCACCTTCTCCAAAGTCTTCTCCAAAGTTGCAATTTCTCTTTTAATCATCTCCTTCTTTCCATTCTCTTTTTCATTAAAAAACAAGCACAATTCTTTGTCATTAAATGGAACACCGAAAAGCTTTCATTGCATTCCTTCTCGTGGACACGACCCGTTAGCCACAGCTACACGGTAAATCTCTTAACTCTTTGGTTGTTCTTTAATTTTGGCAACCAATTTTTGGCGCCGTTGCCGGGGAGGGAACAGTGTATTTGTTTTTTAACAAGTTTGGTGTGTTGTTTCAGGGATTTGAAGATTAAGATCTAGCATTCAAGCTTTGCAAGAGAAGACTTGCAAATTTTGTGCCCCTACACTCGAAAGTAGGAAACAGAATTTTAAGAAATTGCGTTGCAAAAGTTGAAGATTTTGTTGGACTACTAAAACTCTTTTTTGCAGGACATATTGCTCGCAAAAAAAATTAAGTTTTTGTACGTTATAATCTTGCTATATCTGTTATCCACCATCCCTGTTTTAATCCAACAGTAATTTGAGTGATTGTTAATTGCTTAAAAAACGTTTAGACTTGCATTCTAGGCATTTGTCTAAATTCGTTTATTTTGCAATTACTGTTGAAGAGAGTTGGAGACAAGGTACGTATGCATAGCATATAGTTTAGGAAACATTCTTGGGTGATATTTGCTTTTGAATGCTACTTTTCTATATCATGCACACTTTGCACAATTAACTCTAAGGGCAAAACCAAATTCAAGATAAGGTTGGGAAGTCATTACCCTTCCTTAGCCCACAAACCATCTCCAAGCACGCACAACCTAAGCCTAAGTAAAATCTGATAAACGTTGGCCTTAGGGACATCTCAAACTCACTAGGAGATTATCCTAAGGGGGAAGGTGTTGGAATTTGACTCCTGTCAAATCAGTGTCTAGGAAGGGGATTGAGGGCCGAAAGCCCGAAGGTTGGTGGTTACTTAATTAAGAAACGTCTTTGACGGATAACCTCCCACCAATCTTGCCCTGACCTGACTGATTAGCTTGTGGTCAAAGTCTACATTATACCTCCTGTGGACAATCAACCAGTTAGGAGTTGTCTAGGTCAAGGTTACCTTAGACTAGGCTTTGTTGTTTTCTTTTCTTGACTATTGGTGAACTTGTTTGTGATTGTGTTTGTGCATGCAAGTGTGTTCAAGAGACCCTAATTCATCTAGGTTAACTAGAAACACATCACCACCCAAGTTCGAAACAAGATCAAATTCGGTTATGGATCGACCGACATCTTTGCAGGATAGGTTCTATCCCATTAGAACATCACTTCCATCCTGCATCCAACTTCCATCAGTTGGTGAACACAACTTTGAGCTTAAGCCACAGTTCATCAATACACTCCCTAAGTTCCATGGCTTAGAGTCCGAAGATGCTTACTTCTTCATAAGAGAATTTGAGGAAGTATGCTTAATGATGAAAATCTCACACCTTGCAGATGATGCTATTAGATTGAGATTTGTCCCATTTGCTCTTAAGGACATAGCCAAGAAATGGCTCTACAGCTTAGCGGCCGGCTCTATCACATCTTGGGATGGTTTCATCAAGGTCTTCTTGAAGAAATTCTATCCAATCCACAAGACCGCTCTCGTTAGGAAAAAGATCATGCAGTTCAAGCAAGAACCTAGTGAACCGTTTTGGAGGTACTTTGAACGCTTCAAAGACCTCCTTGTCCAATGTCCTCATCATGGAATAGAGAAATGACGACAATGCCAAATTCTTTATGACGGTTTAGACTACTCGACCAAAACCCTCTTAGAAAGCATGTGCCAAGGGGATTCTTGCAGAATGATGAGCATGAAGGATGGGATTTATATGAGAATCTAGCTGAAAAGACCATCCAATGGGAACCTACTAGTGAAAGCTCTAGAAATCCTAACTCTGTCTCTCCAAAAGGAGGTCTCCATTCGATTGAATCATCCATAGCTAACGAGGCTAAGTTAGCTAACCTAGCGAGAAGACTGGAAGCTCTAGAAACTAAGGAACCAAGTCCAGTCAATCAAGTCAGCCCGAACCAAGTTTCATCTCCGGGTTGTACTTACTGTCAGGCCATGAATCATGTGTTTGAGGAGTGTCATGTATTTCAAGCTCACCAACGCTTTTCTGAACTGATGAATGCGGCCTTTTCAAGGCCGAACAATGATCCTTACGCCCCAACGTACAATCCTGACTGGAGAAATCACCCAAATTTCTCATGGAGCCATCAAAATAATGACCACCCACGGTCAAACCATGCAAACCACTTCCATCATTCCAATAATTCTTCCAATCATCAACCCAACTTTTCCAATCACCCTCACAATTCTCCCAAAAAAATTTCAAATTATCAGCAAAATTTTCCCAACCAAGCTCCACCATCTTCCTTCCAGAATCCTCGACTCGAAAGGAGAATGACTGATTTTGAGAGAAACATGGAAAGGTACATGAAGAACCAAGATTTCCTCATGCAAACAATACAGAGGCTAGAGGGTCAAATGAGCCAGTTAGCCAATCCACAACATGAGAGGCAAAAGGGTACCTTGCCCAGTTAACCAATTATGAATCCTAGGAATTCACAACAAGCTCATTTGGTTGAGGATCAATCATTGAATCAATATAATGCTGTTCATACATTGAGGTCGGGAAAGAAAGTTGATAACCAAGTGTCAACACCACCTAATCCTAGTCAGCACAATCACACTTCAGCATCCACCTCATCTAATCCCACTCCTCCTAAATTTGATGAATCTAAAAAAGATAAGTTAACCAGTCATGTGCACCAGCCTATAGCACCATTTCCTAATAGGCTAAAAAACAAGCAAAATCCAAACATGGATAAGATAATTGAGATCTTTAATCAAGTGAAGATAAATGTGCCACTTCTTGATGCCATCCAACAAGTCCCATCTTATGCCAAGTTTCTTAAGGACATGTGCACCAAGAAGAGAAAGACTAATGTACCAAAAATGGTCTTCTTAGCCACTAACATTAGTGAGCTACTATCGGGTCCGATCCCTGTTCAGTACAAGGATCCAGGTAGTTCAACCATTGCCTACACAATAGGACAAGCCGAGATTAGTCGTGCACTTCTTGACTTGGGGGCAAGTATCAACATGCTTCCATTCTCAGTTTATCAACAACTCGGGTTGGGCGATCTTAGTCCAACTCGAGTCACTATCCAACTGGCTAACCGTTCAGTGAAAGTTCCAAAAGGGGAGATTAATGATGTCCTTATCCGGGTTGGGGAGTTTATTTACCCTGTTGATTTCATAGTTCTAGAGACACAACCTGTGTCTAACTCCAATCATAGGGCTCAAACTCCTATTATCCTAGGGCGACCATTCCTTGCTACTGCTAATGCCATCATCAATTGTAGGAATGGGTCCATGAGGTTAACTTTTGGGGACATGACTAGAGAGGTCAATGTCTTCAACCTAGAAAAACAATCTCGTAAGATAAGAGATCAAACATTTGAGGTGAACTTTGTTGAAAATAATTGTGATGAAGAGAGTGAAGATATAGAAGATGAGTCGATGTATCTTAATGAATTATTTAAGAATGAAGGCGATTATCTTGATGAGAAGGCGTATGTCGGAGATCCTAATGTTAAAGTACCCTTTAAAAAGGGAAAATTTGATTTGAATATCTTCACTTTCGATGAGCCAACCAATAATGCATCGCATGAGAATATAATTCAAGAACCTCCGATTGACATACTCTTTGAAAACCTCTTCGAAGAAGAACTCATGAGTTTGGATGAACCAACTAGGGATCTTTTGGTTAATTACACATCTCTAGGGGAAAGTGCTGACCTAAGCTTTGAGGAGATATATGGAACTGAGTTAGAATTCTGAGGCATTCATAGTGAGGAAGTTCCAATTGAGAAGTATGGTGGTGATCAATTTTTGAATAATGAATGTAAAAATATGAGGAAGGAAAACCTAAAGAAGTTGAGACTGGGGAAGAAGAGAGCTAAAATGATAGAAAAATTGGCCTCCCCACTATGCCCTATAAAGAGGACCCATTGGAATGACAGGAAGAGAGCTAGAGGGATAAGACCGAAAAAGATCTAGGTGTGGGAGAAACTTGATGTTGTACATATTTCTGTGTAATATATGCACCTCTTTTACATTTTATTTCATGCATGTTTACATTTCTTTCATACATTGGGGACAATGCATGAGATAAGTGTGGGGGAGGGCTCTAACATGACTAATAAAAAAAAAGTATATATAAAAGAAAAAACTTTTTGAAAGGTAAGAACAATATTTTGATATATTTTTTGTAAGGAATTAAGTCAATTTTAAGGAATAGGAAAATCATAATTAGGATTTATTACACTTGGTTAAAATAAGATGACTTGTTTGATTTTTAGGTTTAGAAAGAAAAATTGTGAAAGTAATTTAGTCTTGATCTTTAACTTGATGAAATATGCACACTTTATACACTTACACACTTAGGGTTTAAAAACAAAGACTCTTATGCCTTATAAAAAAAAAATAAATCTAATTATTGATTAGCTAGGTGCTTTGGCCTAAGCAAGCCTTGGTATTTATGCAAAAGATAATTAGATAAGTTTGAGAAAAAATATATATATATATATAAATCCTCTGATTAAGCTGGGTATTTGTGCTTCATGAAGCATAAGTATTCACGCCTAAAAGGGGTACATTTTATAAATAAAAACCTTAGTTTCGTGGCCTTGTCTGCTCGAGTGTTTAAGTCCTTAGGGGTGTTTTCTCACCTGGTGCCCTAAAACTGTCCGGTTTGGGTGTCACTAACTAAAGGCTCGTTACATGGGCAGATTAGAAAGCCTAATGGAATTGAGGAATAAATACCACCAAAATAAATATAAATAAGGCATAGGAGTTAATGTTAAAGAACCCCTAGTCAACTTCACAGTCACGATGGTGCATACGACTCAGGGTAAATTAATAGACTAGATGAGAAAAACAATTTGACTCCTTACTTTGATTGATGACATGTTGTTGAATAGAGACTAAGTTTAGGAATGAAAAATTTTGATATTCCTATAACTTATAGATTACTTAAACTCTCACAAATATACTTCAAATATTTTCTCTTTTCAAAATGCTTTTCAAAAACACTAACTTTTTCTCTTTCTTTATGGATTTTGTGGGTGCAATCCACTGAAAACCCTCACGAGACAAAACTCGTCCTCTTGGGGTAACCTAGAGGTTTAACGGCTTGTTGCACACGCTCAGTGCAATCGAGTGACCTGCGAAAGTGGTCTAATAATTGATTAAGATTAGTTTTGATATTTTGCTCGAGGGCGAGCAAACGATAAGTGTGGGGGTGTGATCGGTCACATATATTGCATACATATTGTCACATTTCCATGCTTGTTATCTAAACAAATCATATTAATAAGTCCTATTATTCTTTATAAAATGCAGGCTCATTGCTAAAGGATAGGCCAGAGAAACGAGCCCAAAAGCCCATTTAATTCAGAATAAATTCGAAACCAGGGAATCAGGGCAAATCTTGGCATATCAGAGAGGTTAAAAACCGGTTGAAATGAATCCTCCCAAATCAAGCGGTTGAAGCCAACAAATCAAAGATCGTTTCGTCAAATCAGGGAGCTGTAACAGTAAATCCAACAAGACAAAGGGAAGCACAAAGCCACGCCATCTGATCATCCACCTAGATGTGGCCAATTGGCCACATCCAGGCCGCGGATCCGCGACCCAAGCTGCGGATCAGCGGCTTGTTGGTGGAGATAAGGTGAGCGTTTGCTCCTCTTATCTCCTCACTCCCTGCCCTCTGGGTTTTTGTCTATAAAAGCTTGGGTTTTGTACTGAAAAAATGAGCGAAGACTAGGATTAGAATTTTTGTTTATTCTTTAAGGATTTAGGCTCTTTGTTAGATAGTATAGAAGTTGTATTTTTGTTTTATAATTTGTAGTTCAGTGCAAACACCAGAAGAGAAGAGTGGAATTGAGTGTGTAATTCGTCTTTGAAGTGACAATCAAAGGAGCTTCTACTCGCTTAATCAACTCAACTCGAATTTGGTATGTCCAAGTTTACTTGTCATTCTCTTATTTGTTTTCATTTCATAATGAGTAGCTAATTCGTTTTCTGGCTCACTAATGGATCTCTTCTATCACCTCTCTCTTGACTGATTTTCTTAAAAAGCAACACTTTTTGAATCATAAAGTACCTTAGTTAAAACTTCGTTCTTGAAAGCACATGAGGATTTCTTACTTTAAACTTGGACTTTTAAAGCACAAATCTCTTTGAACTATTTTTATTCCATACTTGCTTCTTCACTCTTGACGGTTTAATATTCACTTCGTAATGATTTGTAATGAAAGGGCTTAAGATTTAAATGAGATGATCTTATTTGTTTTGCTTGGACATTAAAAGAAACTAAAGGTTTTTGGTTCCTAATAAAAGTGATGCAACCCAAATTTCCTTGAGATAAGTAGTTGAGTTAAAAATTAGTGTGCCCAGATCTTCTCCTCTTATATTTAAAACAAACCAAACAATTTTCAAAGTTTATTTTCACCTTCTCCAAAGTCTTCTCCAAAGTTACAATTTCTCTTTTAATCATCTCCTTCTTTCCATTCTCTTTTCCATTAAAAAACAAGCACAATTCTTTGTCATTAAACGGAACACCGAAAAGCTTTCATCGCATTCCTCCTCGTGGACACGACCCGTTAGCCACAGCTACACGGTAAATCTCTTAACTCTTTGGTTGTTCTTTCATTTTGGCAACCAAGTGCTCCCATTTCTTAATTGCCTCCCTCTTCGATTGGAGGCTTCGATGACTCAGAGTTGGAATGCTCCTCCTCCTCAGTATGTGCAGAGGATGAGCTTTCTCCTTCCCTCTTTTTGCCCTTGGACTTCTTGGAAGGAGTCTTGGCCTTCGGCTTCTTTTTTTGTCCTCAAGCAATTGCGAAAACATCTGTTTGAGGGTGTCGATAGATTCTTGTTGGACGCAAATCATATCGAGTTGCTCCCTCTGGACTTGGGCTTGCTATTCAAAGCACCTAGCCATTTCTTCAACAGTCCCTGCCGTATACGCGAATGCTTCTTTCTCTACGGAAAAGTTTGAGGCATGTGACTCTGTGATGACAGAGTGTGACTCACTTACTTCAATACCCTGGGCTAGGGCACTGTAGTCCAGTGGGGTTATTATGCCAGTTCAAGTGTGGGTATACCGGTATACTCCTTCCAGCTCAGTGTCAAACTCATCAGAGCTGACTATTGGCTGCTTCCCTTTAGTTTTGCTTGGCGTAGTGCTTGGACCATTATGTTCACAATAACTTCAGGGTACTCTATATCAGAGAAGGTTCCCTATTATGTTCACAGTAACTTCAGGGTACTCTATATCAGAGAAGGTTCTCCTTGTGCGGGAGCGACGCCTTTTGGCCGAGTGGGAGATTGACGTAAACGATAACTGGTTGAACACCGATTGTTCGCTTATATGCAAGCTGTAGTGGCATTCAGAGAGCACCGCTGTGATGTGCCGTTCATAGCAGCATAGTGGAGTGATTTGATGAACACACCTCTTCTTCGTCAAGAAATCTCTTAGATCTGTCAGAGGGAGATCGAAGAGACCAACTTCGAGTCTCTGAGGACGAGGACTTTTTAGCTCCCTTCTGACCCTAACCGTCAGAGAGCGAAAGTTAACCTTGTGTCACAACTCTGAGATGCAAGTCTCAGGGGTACAGGGTTTAGAGATGCGGAGTTCACATTCTGTAGAACAGACGCGACTCTCATATTTTAACTTTGAGATGTGGGTGTCATGCCTCTGCTGATAAGAGACGCGGATCTCGTATTGCTAATTATCGCGTTTGTCTTGCGACACTTGAGAGACGCGGACTTCATGAGTCCCGCGTTCTGTAGTAGAGACGTGGGTCTCATGTCTTTGAGAAGAGATGTGGACCTCGCGTTGCTGATCATTGCGTATGTGAGGTAGGGTCTTACAAACGCGAGCTTCTCCAGCTCTGTATTTTGGTATCCAGACGCAGACTTCACGCGTCTGACTCAGTTCAGAAGGGATGCGAGCTTGAACTTCACGTCCTGTATCTGTCGGACAAATGGATTTTTGAGCTTTTTTCTATTTGTTGTCGACGTGCGTGATGCCTTTATCGACGTTCAGCATTCTGATTACACTTCATGGGTTAATGGAGATCCCTGGTACCCTAGAGCTGAGAAAGAGAAAGGGCGTGGCAAGATTGGCTTTCAACGATGTTGGCCTCGTGGGTCTCGTGAGAGTTGTTGACGCGGGCCACGTGTGTGACGCGGCCAGAAATAGCCCTGTTTATGCAGGCCATCTTTGGGGAAGTCTCTGAAGAGACTTGAGAGCGGATCTCTGAGGAGACCTTGCGGTACTGCCGTGCCACCCTGGGGTACTTGGAGCTAGAAGAGAGGAACTTCTCTTACTTTGCCTGGTCGAATTCCACAACGAGTGACTAGACCATTTTCCTATGAAACTGACGTCACCTTACATCGTAACTTGCTCATCTATAGAGAAAGTAATCCATAACGGAGTCACCATCTCTTGTACAGGGAGGAAAGTTTAAAGTGTATTGCAAAATTTTCTTGAATCAATGAAAAATTACAACAACTCAAAATTTCAACTACATGAGAGAGAAGACACTCAAGCTCAGATCTTCTCTTTGTTTAAGGCTGGGTTCTTTGTGTAGTGGTGGAAAGTATTTCTTATTTTTCGTTGACCAGGTGAACGTCGTGCTCTTCTAAAAATCTTCTCTTAGGATCACTGATGGAGTAGCACAGCTTCTCTCCCATGAAATCTCAAAGAGACTTAGGCAAAAACTTGAACTCAGCAAGTTAGTAGAAGAGTTTAACCCTTTATAAGTATTCCTCAGCTGAAAATTCTGACCCCTTTTCAATAGCAAATTGAGCTATTTATAGGGTTTCATGGGTAAAACTATCCGTAAAACCCTCTATAATCGGGGTTAACTCCAATCATTGCGTGGACAGTACTTGACTCAGTAATGGGGTAGTTATAACTGAGAAGCAGGGCTCCTCTACAGTTGGAAGTGAGCTTGAGCCCTGCATTTAGCCATTCAGGTAACGCTGAACGCGGGTCTTGAGCTCTGCATTTGGGTGCCGCGGTGGTGTTGAAACGCGAGCTTCAAACTCTATGCCGAGCTTCTCGTCTGAGATGCGGATCTTGAGCTTCGCGTTTGGGTGCCGCAGTGGTGTTGAAAAGCGAGCTTCGAACTCTGTATCGAGCTTCGCGTGTGAGACGCGGGTTTCAAGCTCTGACACGGCTTCAAGCATTGACGCGGGCTTCAAGCTTTATGCCTGAGCACTGAAGTGGTACTTCGACACGGGCTTTGAGCTATGCGTTCTTGGCATTGCAATAGTGTTGAGACGCGGGTTTTGAGCCCTACATTTTGCCTTGCACCAGTGCCTTTGATTAGCCTCGCATCTGAAACATGGACTTTGTTATCTGATAACTTATTTTCAGTGATTTTTAGTCAGTCTACAGGTATTGAAGCTTTGTCAAGAAAAAAGAAGGTGACGGCCAACATGACAGCTATGTCACCAATTCAATTTGGATGAAATCTTTCGCTAGCACCAATCGGAGTGGTTTCCCATCTCGAAAGGGAAACTAAAAGTGATCAATACTGATCCTCACAACCAGAGGGAGAAAGGTCTTATTCCAGTCCCTACTCCTCAAGGAGAGACGATATGGGTCCATCCTGACATTATTGAAAGCCAGCAGTGGATGACTATTACAAACAGGAAGTCCAAAGGCAAAGTTAAAGCATCCTCCAGCAATGTAGTAAGCATCTCTACAAGAGAAATTGAGGAAAATGTCGCTTCCCTTACTAGTTCAAAAAATAAGGAGTCCGCTCTTGTTGCTGACACGGGCACACCTCCCACATAAAAGACTCGATCTGGTAAGTGGTACCTGAAATAGTACAACGAGCCAGTAGCAAACTCCCTACAGCCAGCTGAGGAGGCGATCGAACAGTCCATAAGGGAATCCATGGAGAAGCAGAAAGAGCTTCGATAAGTTAAAGCTTTTCTGAAAAGCCGTGCGGGACCATCAACTCCCTTCCATTTTGATGTCTTGGCTCAGCTAGCCAACATCCCTGCTCGGATCACTCTCTATAAGCTCCTGAAGCTTTCCAAGTCTATAAGAGATGCTCTAAGAGATTCATTAATAGATACAAAGGTTTCTGTGGCCCAGATTCATTCTATATATCACGAGGAGGATGACAATCATTGCCACCATGCCTCGAAGCAGTTTCCATGTATCACGTTCACCCCAGAAGACATGCAAGTCAAAAGGAAGCGTGATAGACCCTAGTATTACACAAGATATATCAGATCATCTGAAGTGAGTCGTATTCAGGTTGATCCGGGATCCGTGTTGAGCATTATGTCCCGCAGGGTCTTGCAACATTTGGGGATCCTCACCCATCGGTTGAGCGCCACTAAGACAATCATCTTTAGCTTCAACGCCAATGGTATACACCTGATGAGAAAAAAGCAAGCCCAGGTGTCAAATCAGGGACCAAAAATCTGAGGTGACATGTTACTTCATTGACGCAGACACCTCGTACAACTGCTGCTGGGATGACCATGGATTCATCGCAAGCCATCGTCCATCTACTCTTCATCAAGTAATGAAATATGTTGGTGAAGATGAAAAAGTGAGAATGTTGATTGCTGAAAGGCATCTGATCGGGGGAAAACCGCGCACAAAAAGTGTATGTTTTGAAATTGATATTTAAAGTGTGTGTTTTAGCTTCCTCGATACTTCCGTTATAGCATAGAGGCTAAAACGAGTCGAATCCATAAGGACGGGAGGCGATAGAAGCTTACACGGTATGTTCACGTGTATGTTAACGGTTCTTCAAAGTTTTAAAGAATGAAAAGAAAGGAAAACAAAGAATGGAAAAGAGAAAGGTGAAACACAAAGAAGTGGGAAACATAGAAAAGAATGGTTTTTGTAGTTTTGTTTTTATATCTAAAATAAAGTGAAGAAGAAAGAAAACTCACGGCTACTAACTACTAATGGCTCCACCAACACGCTAACCTCTTAGTGATAGTTGCCTCACATGTATCATTGGCCATCACTAGTCCTTGGTTCAAGAGCGATTCAAAGCATGACCCATATGTAACTCATCACAACCCAACTCAACAAACAAGTGCAAGCTATACTTAAATCATCGAAACCAAATAAGAGCAAGCATGAAGTAAAATAATATTAGCTTGTTAGTGGTTAGGAAGTTAGAGTGTTAGAATCCATCATCATGAGCCATCAATGGCTCTTGCAAGAGAAAAGCCAAGTAGAGGCTATTAGATTCATGTAGATTATCAAATAAGAAGTTAGACTAGTTGGTGGTTAGTAGTTAGTTACCATGAGAGAAAAGATTAACTAAATATGTAAAAAGAGTTAGATAGAAAACAAAGAGAGGTAAAGAGAGCACCTTTCATAGCTTGTCACCTTCTATTACAAGCACTCTTGCATTCTACTCATATATCACTCATTCTCCTAATACAAGATCTAAAATAAATGGAAAATACAAAGAGGAAGAAGAAGAACTAACCTAACCTAAATTAACTACAACAGGAATGAAAAACTACCCTAAACTCTGTATATTTCTTGCTGTGAAACCCCAGGGGGGCATTTATAGGCACCAGGGGAACGGGGGCCAGGGGGATAACCCCTGGCCCGAAGCCCGGCGCGCGCCGCGGCCATACTAGAGCCGCGCGCGTGGCGCCTCGAGCCACGCACGGTCATATCTGTCTGATTGAGTTAGAACCTGCACACAAAATACAGAATTTTAGAACTAAGAATGAAAAGTGCAAGTTACTCAATTCTACCGCAATAGCAAGTGGCTATGCGGGTCATGATCCATAAGAAGGGACTAGCGATGGAAGCTTTTTTAGTAAGTTTTCTTTTAAGATACAAATGATGGTTAAAATTCTTCTTTTATTTCTTTAAAAGAAAATGGAAAAATTGAGTTAAAGTTAATTTAGGAAGAAGATGGTAGATTAAGAAGATGGAGAAATTAGAAATGATATGTACAAAGAAATGAAAAAGGAGTGATAAAAGAAGTGGTAGATTGTGGTGTTCTAAACTAAAGAATTAAAAGAAAAGAATCTAAAAGTTACTTACCTCCTTTGGTCAAATGCTTACCTTGAATCTTTTGCAAAGATGTTACCTTGAATTGAGGCGATCAACGTACAGCCCATAAGAGTTGATTCCTGTCTCCTCCACATTATATCATCAAGACGTTGCAAGTATGAAGTGATATAGAATGAAACTAAAAATCCATCGTCATGAGCTATCGGTGGCACTCGCAAAGGCAAGGCTCTTTCGATGCTAAGACTCACTTGGATAGCAATTTGGTACCAAAAGAAGAAAAGTAGAGAAGAAGAAGTAGAACAAAAATAAAGTACATACGAAAGGGAAACTACAGATTCGATTTTTAACAATAAGAGAAAAAAAGAAAAATCTTATACCGGTGTCACCCTCAGCACAAGTTTCGTTCTCATTCTCCTATGAAACTCTGATCTCCTCTGATTTACATAAATTAAAACTAAAAATTACATGAAAAGAAAAATAAAAACCTACTGTAACCCCCTGATCCCCGGTGTACGTATCACAGTATCGGTACGCGATACGGCGTATAATGTTGATTTGACCTCCGTGGTAGTCCGATTGAGCTGATTTCAGTTTCAAAAATTATTTTTTAATATTTTAGATTTTTCAGGATTTTCTGGAATTTTTCTGGATTATTTTGGAAAATCTCCGTAATCGGTGTCGACCGATACCGATATTGCACAACGGAGTAGAATTTTGAGAATCCGCTTTCACCATGTGTCTTAGAATCATATTATCTACGTTAGGATATTTTTGGAGATTTTTCTGAATTTATCGAAATCCGGCCAAACCGGTGTCGCCTAGTATCGGCGAGACACTCTGGGATTTTTAATTTGCAAACCAGATTGAATTTATATAAACTGTTTTCATATTCCGTCTCAGGATAATAATCTCTATTTTCTATAATTTTTAGGTACCGTTCGGAGCTGGTCAAATTTTGGGCCAAGATAATAATAATAAAATATTATGTTTTTTTAATCTCTTTTTCTTTTCTTTTCTTTTCCCTTCTTCCTTTCTCTAGGAGCTTCCTCCCACCGACAATCCCCACCGCCTCTTCTCTCTCCCCCTAATTTAAAAACCTCTCTCTCTCTAAACTATCAAAACCCCTTCTCTCTCTCAAATCTCACTCTCTCTTTCCCTCTCTCACTATCCCTCTCCCTCTCTCTGTACCGAACCCAAAAAGGGGCGACCCGCAGCCAGGCCAGGCCACAGGCCGCCGCTGGCCGCGACCCCAGGCCGCCGCCGCCGCCGCCGCCGGCCGCGGCCCTAGGCCGCGCCCCCGGCCGGCGCCTCCCCAAGCCGGCCAACCCCTCCTCCTCTTTCCCTCTCCTTTTTCTTTTTCTTCTTCTTTTTCTTCTTCTTCTTCACCTGCTTCTCTCTCTCTTTCTCTTTTCTTTTCTCTCTCTCTCCTCCTCTCTCTCCCAGCCGGAGACACGGCCGCGCCGCCGGCGGCCGGGACCGCCGCTGGCGGGCCCTCCCTCTTCGCCGTCGGCCAGCTTAGCTGGCCGGCCATGGCGCGCAGAGGCAGCAGCAGCGCCTCTGCTGCTGCTGCTCTGTAAATAATTGGATTCGGGTGGAACCTGAACCCACTAACCCTATTGGGTTGACATCCTTTAACCCATTAAACCCGTTAACCTAAATACCCATTTAACTTAAAGTTTTGGGTTTGGGTTTGGATCTAAAACCCGACCCGTTAACCCGTCTATCCGCATCCAACTTATAAAGGTAATTTTTCAGAAAACCCCCTGCTACTTTTTATTATTTGCATTTAAATATTTTTATTACAGATTTAATCCATTTTTATGACTTTTAGTATTCGGGCGATATCGGGCGCATCCGGACTCCGATTTGGACGATTCTGGATCCGTTACGATCGTGGGAAAGAGAGCTACCTTCCCATGGCTAGTTTGTGAGTGTTTTTCTTTTATAAATTTTCTTTTTATCATGTCAAGTGAAATTGATTGATAGATCTTGATTATGGATAAAATACGGTAACTATTAATCAGTATTAACTTGTAATTATTGGAAACTCAATGTAATAGGAATAACCAATATTATTGTAAGGTATTTCCTGATTTAATATAAATATAGGGGATGTCATAAATACTGACATAGACAACTCGGACACAGTCATCATACCTGCACAGCCACTGACACGCGGGCCGCTATTTCACCATCTTCTTGGACACTATTAGATATTATCGTCACATGGCTACTGATCCACGGTATTCGATGACACTACACTGTCACTAGATATGACTGCAGGACACCGGTATTGCATGCACCCGGATCAGCATTACACGGACACTGGACATGGTATTATATGATACACTGATCACTGTTATTACATTTACTATCACAGAGATATTACACGGATTATTGCTACACATATATGTTCCACTGGTACACGGATATACCAACGCACAGACTACCGCATGTCATATTATTGTTATCATCCTTACATGGATTCTCGGCATATCACTGTTACACATGCATGTATGGTTTCTTTATTCTTGTCATATGGATCCCTGTTCCTATTGCATGTATTATTGTTCCATGTTATCCCCGTATTCTTGTTCTATGATTATTTTCCATTATTGATATTGTTATTCCCGTTACTGTATACATGAGCTGTTAATATGCGATGTGTGGCATCCCACATCTAATGTTTCCCGTTTTCCGTTATCATGCTACCATGCACTGTTCTAGTACTTGATATACTGTGTAGTTCATACTTGTCTTCTGGTACACCAGTTATTAGCACAGTCACGCCAGCGTCCGGCGAAACATGTGTGGAACTAAGTGCCACACGGAGCAAAGTGTCACATCACACCTATCCGTGGTGGGGCCACCTCTTGAATCCGTGTGGGCCACCTCTAGAATCCTCACTCCGTCTGGTGTTGGGTGACGAGGATGTCTCCGGTGTTCTTGTTATTGATATTGTTACTGACCAGACTCAGTATTCTTGTTATATATGGTATTCCCGTTATACGCACGGTCATGCTGGCGTCCGGCACATGGTGTGTGGAACTAAGTGCCACACGGAATAAATTGCCACACACACAGACATGGTGGGACCACCTCTTGAATCCTGGGGCGCCACCTCTAGAATCCACATCGCGGGTGTCGGCATGATGGAGGCATCCTCAGTGCACTTACTATGCAGACCCAGTACATGATGCATTTAATAATCTAACAATAGTGACGTCAGGAACACTTATTATTTGGTCACTCTCTCGTTTGGATAATTGTACCCGTATGCCATGTCCGGATGAGTTCGACTGGAGTGCGGGCTCCAGTATGGACTGCTAGTGATATGGGACACTAGAAGAGATTGATTAAAATGCCAGGTGGTACTGCTTGTGACTATTGTATAAATATCATGACTTACTTGATACATGTATACTCTTGTTTAGTGGTACTTGTTACTGTTCCTGATCATCTATCCGCTATCATGCTACATGTTTACTTGTTACTTTACCTGATACATGTTACACTTTCTGTAGTGGCATACTACTCTTGTATATGTATGCTCTTCATTGCATATATTCTGTTTTCTGTATACCTTACATACATCATTACTGGCTATGTACAACACCGTATTATGGTTATATTGCATATGCCCATCTGCATGTTCACGTCTATCACATCACCACTAGCATGTTCATTTCTATCACGTCACCCCTAGACAACAGTATTTATTATATACACTGGATACGACTATAGACATGACCAGATGATAACCGGCTAGGTAGTGATGGTATTAGAAGATGACATGTTTATACGCATTATATGGTATCACTAATGTATTATATATTATTATCGTGCTTGTATTACTATTGTATATATTACTGCCTCCTTCATTTTACCACTCACTAGGTCGCTTTCTGACGACCCTGGGTTTGCGTGCCCAGGTTAGAGATCCGAGTTAGCGTATCGGCAGATAGTCCATTGGGTTCCCATAGGAGACTCATCATCGAGCTCATTCATAGGTATCTTTATAATTTCTTGCTGTTATCTTATTTATCCCTGTTCTTCTATCTGTTATGATCACTAACCTCTTTCTGCAGGTATTCTTGTACTTATTTCCTACTGGAACCCTTGTGTATATAGAGGTGATGTCCTGTACTGAGGCTTAACGTACGCATGACGATGTTTTCACCTCGCGTATGTACGTCGCCATAACGTCCCCGTACCTGCGGGATCGGGGTGTTACATAGTGGTATCAGAGCCTAGGTTCATACCTGGTGTGGGTAACCACCTGGGTCAATACTAGGGCCCATACCAACAGTACAAGCAATTTGGAATTCCAGCAACGAGTACAAGAATACACTGTCATTGACAATTTAGTCCTTGCCTCTTTTGTATTCCTTACTTCTAGTTGTCAACCAGAATATCTGATTTCCTTCTCGTTTTCTTTTCATCTTATTGCTTCTAATCCGTTAGTGTTAGTTCACTCCAATACTTCTTCATCCCGATTTCCAGAGAGATATCAGAGTGCGCAGCGGAAGTGTTGTGGACCCGTAACATTTCGGCTTTGGGGTTGAAAATATTGTTCTCCCACCTGATTTGAAATTTCGAGGATGAAATTTTTTGTAAGGTGGGGAGAAATGTACCCCCTGATCCCCGGTGTACGTATCATAGTATCGTATGCGATACGGCGTATAATGTTGATTTGACCTTCGTGGTAGTCCGATTGAGCTGATTTCAGTTTCAAAACTCATTTTTAATATTTTAGATTTTTCAGGATTTTCTGGAATTTTTCTGGATTATTTTTGAAAATCTCCGTAATCGGTGTCGACCGATACCGATATTGCACAAACAGAGTAGAATTTTGAGAATCCGCTTTCACCATGTGTCTTAGAATCATATTATCTACGTTAGGATATTTTTGGAGATTTTTCTGAATTTATCGAAATCCGGCCAAACCGGTGTCGCCTAGTATCGGCGAGACACTCTGCGATTTTTAATTTGCAAATTGGATTGAATTTATGCAAACTGTTTTCATATTTCGTCTCAGGATAATAATCTCTATTTTCTATAATTTTTAGGTACCGTTCGGAGCTGGTCAAATTTTGGGCCAAGATAATAATAATAAAATATTATGTTTTTTTTAATCTCTTTTTCTTTTCTTTTCTTTTCCCTTCTTCCTTTCTCTGGGAGCTTCCTCCTACCGACAATCCCCACCGCCTCTTCTCTCTCCCCCTAATTTAAAAACCTCTCTCTCTAAACTCTCAAAACCCCTTCTCTCTCTCTCTCTCAAATCTCACTCTCTCTTTCCCTCTCTCACTATCCCTCTCCCTCTCTCTGTACCGAACCCAAAAAGGGGCGACCCGCAGCCAGGCCAGGCCGCAGGCCGCCGCCGGCCACCACCGCCGCCGGCCGCGACCCCAGGCGCGCCCCGGCCGCGCCTCCCCAAGTCGGCCAACCCTCCTCCTCTTTCCCTCTCCTTTTTCTTTTTCTTCTTCTTTTTCTTCTTCTTCTTCACCTGCTTCTCTCTCTCTCTCTCTCTCTCTCTCTCTCTCTCTCTCTCTCTTCTTTCTTTTCTCTCTCTCCTCCTCCTCTCTCTCCCAGCCGGAGACGGCCGCGCCGCCGGCGGCCGGGACCGCCGCGGGCGGGCCCTCCCTCTTCGCCACCGGCCAGCTCAGCTGGCCGGCCATGGCGCACAGAGGCAGCAGCATTGCCTCTGCTGCTGCTGCTCTGTAAATAATTGGATTCGGGTGGAACCCGAACCACTAACACTATTGGGTTGACATCTTTTAACCCATTAAACCCGTTAACCCAAATACCCATTTAACTTAAAGTTTTGGCTTTGGGTTTGGATCTAAAACCCGACCCGTTAACCCGTCTATCCGCATCCAACTTATAAAGGTAATTTTTCAGGAAACCCCCTGCTACTTTTTATTATTTGCATTTAAATATTTTTATTACAGATTTAATCCATTTTATGACTTTTAGTATTCGGGCGATATCAGGCGCATCCGGACTCCGATTTGGACGATTCTGGATCCGTTGGGATTGTGGAAAGAGAGCTACCTTCCCATGGCTAGTTTGTGAGTGTTTTTCTTTTATAAATTTTCTTTTTATCATGTCTAGTGAAATTGATTGATAGATCTTGATTATGGATAAAATACGGTAACTATTAATCAGTATTAACTTGTAATTATTGGAAACTCAATGTAATAGGAATAACCAATAATATTGTAAGGTATTTCCTGATTTAATATAAATATAGGGGATGTCATAAATACTGACATAGACAACTCGGACACAGTCATCATACTTGCACAGCCACTGACACGCGGGCCGCTATTTCACCATCTTCTTGGACACTATTAGATACTATCGTCACATGGCTACTGATCCACGGTATTCGATGACACTACACTATCACTAGATATGACTACAGGACACCGGTATTGCATGCACCGGGATCAGCATTACACGGACACTGGACATGGTATTATATGATACACTGATCACTGTTATTACATTTACTATCACAGAGATATTACACGGATTATTGCTACACATATATGTTCCACTGGTACACGGATATACCAACGCACGGACTACCGCATGTCATATTATTGTTATCATCGTTACATGGATTCTCGGCATATCACTGTTACACATGCATGTATGGTTTCTTTATTCTTGTCATATGGATCCCTGTTCCTATTGCATGTATTATTGTTCCATGTTATCCCCGTATTCCTGTTCTATGATTATTTTCCGTTATTGATATTGTTATTCCCGTTACTGCATACATGAGCTGTTAATATACGATGTGTGGCATCCCACATCTACTGTTTCCCGTTTTCCGTTATCATGCTACCATGCACTGTTCTAGTACTTGATATACTGTGTAGTTCATACTTGTCTTCTGGTACACCAGTTATTAGCACAGTCACGCCAGCGTCCGGCGGAACATGTGTGGAACTAAGTGCCACACGGAGCAAAGTGCCACATCACACCTATCCGTGGTCGGGGCCACTCTTGAATCCGTGGGGGCCACCTCTAGAATCCTCACTCCGTCGGGTGTTGGGTGACGAGGATGTCTCCGTGTTCTTGTTATTGATATTATTACTGACCAGACTCAGTATTCTTGTTATATATGGTATTCCCGTTATACGCACGGTCATGCTGGCGTCCGGCACATGGTGTGTGGAACTAAGTGCCACACGGAACAAAGTGCCACACCACAGACATGGGGGGGCCACCTCTAGAATCCCACATCGCGGGGTGTCGGCATGATGGAGGCATCCTCAGTGCACTTACTATGCAGACCCAGTACATGATGCATTTAATAATCTAACAATAGTGATGTCAGGAACACTTGTTTTTTGTCACTCTCTCATTTGGATAATGGTACCCGTATGCCATGTCCGGATGAGTTCGACTGGAGTGCGGGCTCCAGTATGGACTGCCAGTGGTATGGGACACTGGAAGAGATTGATTAAAATGCCAGGTGGTACTGCTTGTGACTATTGTATAAATATCATGACTTACCTGATACATGTATACTCTTGTTTAGTGGTACCTGTTACTGTTCCTGATCATCTATCCGCTATCATGCTACATGTTTACTTGTTACTTTACCTGGTACATGTTACACTTTCTGTAGTGGCATACTACTCTTGTATATGTATGCTCTTCATTGCATATATTCTGTTTTCTGTATACCTTACAGACATCATTACTGGCTATGTACAACACCGTATTATGGTTATATTGCATATGCCCATCTGCATGTTCACGTCTATCACATCACCACTAGCATGTTCATTTCTATCACGTCACCCCTAGACAACAGTATTTATTATATACACTGGATACGACTATAGACATGACCAGATGATAACCGGCTAGGTAGTGATGGTATTAGAAGATGACATGTTTATACGCATTATATGGTATCACTAATGTATTATATATTATTATCGTGCTTGTATTACTATTGTATATATTACTGCCTCCTTCATTTTACCACTCACTAGGTCGCTTTCTGACGACCCTGGGTTTGCGTGCCCAGGTTAGAGATCCGAGTTAGCGTATCGACAGATAGTCCATTGGGTTCCCATAGGAGACTCATCATCGAGCTCATTCATAGGTATCTTTATAATTTCTTGCTGTTATCTTATTTATCCCTGTTCTTCTATCTGTTATGATCACTAACCTCTTTCTGCAGGTATTCTTGTACTTATTTCCTGCTGGAACCCTTGTGTATATAGAGGTGATGTCCTGTACTGAGGCTTAACGTACGCGTGAGGATGTTTTCACCTCGCGTATGTACGTCGCCATAACGTCCCCGTACCTGCGGGATCGGGGTGTTACATAGTGGTATCAGAGCCTAGGTTCATACCTGGTGTGGGTAACCACCTGGGTCAATACTAGGGCCCATACCAATAGTACAAGCAATTTGGAATTCCAGCAACGAGTACAAGAATACACTGTCATTGACAATTCAGTCCTTGCCTCTTTTGTATTCCTTACTTCTAGTTGTCAACCAGAATATCTGATTTCCTTCTCGTTTCTTTTCATCTTATTGCTTCTAATCCGTTAGTGTTAGTTCACTCCAATACTTCTCCATTCTGATTTCCTGAGAGATATCAGAGTGCGCAGCGGAAGTGTTGTGGACCCATAACATTTCGGCTTTGGGTTGAAAATATTGTTCTCCCACCTGATTTGAAATTTCGAGGACGAAATTTTTTGTAAGGTGGGGAGAAATGTAACCCCCTGATCCCCGGTGTACGTATCACAGTATCGGTATGCGATACGGCGTATAATGTTGTTTTGACCTCCGTGGTAGTTGTTTTCCATTATATTCGCAAGGGGGAAACTTACAATAAAAAGGTTGAGGAGCTAAATTACAAGTATTCTTAAAAGATTACAAGTAGATCTCCTCAGAGATTCTGGAGAGGTGTGCCGATAGGAGTCTGGTCAGCGCGCGACCACTTTGTCCCTTTGACGATGCGAGCGATGAGATTCCCTTCTCGCCTGGTTCCGGGAATCAGAGAATAGAAGGTTGGTAGAACCCTCTTGCTGCTTCTCAAAGTTTAGGAATTCCTTCTCGCCTGGTGTAGGCTGTCTAAAAATCACTAAAAGACAAGCCATTAAAAGCAGAGTCTCAAGTTCTAGACGCGTGGGCTCGACACCCCGTCTCAACATCAAGGCGCGTGGGCTCGACACCCCGTCTCAACATCAAGGCGCGTGACTCGACACCCGCGTCTCAACATCAAGGCGCGTGGGCTCGACACCCGCGTCTCAACATCAAGACGCGTGGGCTCGACACCCGCGTCTCAGCACCAAGGCGCGAGGGTCCCAAAACCCGCGTCTCAATATCAAGGCGCGTTGACTCAACACCCGCGTCTCAACATCAAGGCGCGTGGCTCGACACCCGCGTCTCGGTTATAACCACCCTGGTTATGGGGCCAGTCGCCGCCCACATAGCGGGGAGGTCAGCCCCTCATTGTGGAGCGTTTTTAGGGGGCACGATCACCCCTGGAACCTCTATTAGCCCCGTCGCTATGAACCACGAGGACGAAGAAGGAGAAGGGACGACGACGACGACAGACAGAGACAGGAGAAAGAGAGCTTAACTCTTCCACAAGCTCGCTGCGTACGAGTTGCCCTTTGCCTACCTCCTCTTTGAGAGTTTTGATAGACAGAGCTGTGTTACTCCTTCTACCAGCCAAAGAGAAGATCCCTGACGATCCCGACGGTCATCCGGTCAACGGAGAACAAGATTCACTCTCCCCGCCACTTGAAGAAACCCAGCTTAAACAAAGGGAGGATTCAAGACTCAACATCCTCCCTCCCTTGTAACTGGAAGGAAAACGGTTTGGTTGTATTTTTTCATCTGATTCAGGGAAATTTTACAGCGAACACCCTTTTTTTTTCTTTTTCCGGCGCGTACAAGAGATGGCGACTCCGCTGGGGACTTCATTTGTCACTGATGAGCAAATCGTGGCGCAATATAACGTCCTTCGTAAGGGAAAGATGGTCGAATCGCTCGTTGTCGAGTTCGACCAGGCAAAGTACGAAGAGTTTCTCTCTTCGGCTCCAAGAGCCCCAGGACCCGCGTCTGCCGCAGGGTCTCGACGGGGAATGGCCCCGAAGCCCGATCGAGGTTCTCTCAGGCGCTGCTGCTGCCAACTGTGCCAAGCAAGATACACGCGCCAACGCCTCTCAGAAGGCCCCGCGTGATCTCAGGCACAACTGCCGCTGCGATCAACCGCGCAGCACTGAACACACGCGTCAACGTCTCTCAAGAGACCCGCGTGGTCCAAATCTCTGGTGTTCAGCATCAGGTCGTCGTTGGTCACTCTCCACCTCCACGACGCAACCGAAACGCTGAGCGTCGACAGAGGAGACGTGCGCGTCAGCTACAAGTTGGAACCTCTGGTTGTCCGACTGAGGCTGGACACGACGTACAATCTGGCGCCTTGCCCGCGCCACGTCAGCACGTGAAGTCCGCGTTTGGCGGCCCAAACGCGAGACTCCTCAAGCTAGGTCCTCTGAAGACCAACTCACCAAACGCCAAGGTGAAGCCTCTGCGCCTCGTCAAGCGCGAGAGGCACGCGCCCATAAGCATGGGGCCCAGCAGCCCATCCTCTCTCAAACGTCTCTGTCCCGACGCACCGAGCGCAGCGCGCCAATCACGTCTCGTCCCAACAGAGAACCAGACGCGCGTCTTACAGCCGCGGCGCGAAAATCGCGTCCCTGAAGCCCGCGTCCATGCTGTACAGCATATGGATGCCTCCTGTCTTCGACATTGTAAGGTTAATCTCTTCGATCCCCCTCCCGTAGATTTGAGGGATTACTTGACGAAGAAAAGAATGCCAATCAGGTCACTTCATCATGTTGCTGCCAACGGCTCATCCATATGCTTTCTGAGTGCCATTGCGGATCAGGTGTGAACCAGCAGTCTTTAGTTAGACAGCTGACCCTGATTCCCCCGTCAGCCAAAAGAAGGCGCTCCCACAGAAGGAAACCTTCTCTGACATTGAGTACCCGGAGCTCACTGCGAATATGACGAGCAGAGCAAGGGAAAACAACCTGCAGTCAGCTCGGATGAGTCTGACTCTGAACCGGAAGGGGTGTATCACACACTCGCACCCGGATTGGGGCCATTCCCCCGATTGATTATAATGCCTTAGCCCATGGCATTAAAGTGAATGATTCTCACTCTCGCCGTAGCGGAATCACGGGCTTCAAACTCTTCCGTTGAGAAGGAGGCCTCCGCCTACATTATAGGCACTCCTGAGGAAACGGCTAGACATTTAGAACAAATCCAGAAGGCACAAATGGATATGATTCTTTCTCAGCAGGAATCTATCGACTCCCTCAAGCAGATGCTTGCACAGTTGCTCGAAGACGGAGGAATCTCCTCCTAAAAAGACGAAGGGCAAAGGGAGAAAGGGAGAAAGCTCATCTTTCGAACCTTCTGAGGAGAGGCCGCGATCTACTTCTAGTTCGTCCAAATCCTCGTCGCAAGTAAAGGGCGACCAAGACCAGAGAAAGGCTCATGCTAAAAGAATGAGTCAATTGGAGCAACGCCTCGAGGCCTTACCAACCGTAAAGGCCTCCAGAAGCTGGAGTGGTCCCCCTATCCTGCTGAATGGGACTTGGTTCCATACCCCCCCCAAGTTCAAGGCTCCAACCCTTCAAGCATTCGATGGAAAGGGTCACCCAACTAATGAAAATCACCTAGAGGGGGGTGAATAGGTGATAATGCTAATCAATGGACAAATTAAAAATTAAGATGCAACAATCACCCAACAAGATTCACAAGATGAATGAAAGCAAGTAAATATAGCAATGATGATGATAAGCAAGTATAAGTGCAAGAATGTAAACCAAACGCAAACACAAGGATATGTTATCGAGGTTCGAGCACCCAGCTACTACCCCCGCCTTCCCCAGAAGGATTCTAGCTACTTCCCACTATCACAAAGAAATCACAATTACAACCGAGTACCCAACTCCACATCTCAAGTACAAGCAAATTCTGAGTAGTCAAAAGACCACAAACTCTCTCTTTCAAAAGTCTCTTCCCTTACAAAGGTCCTTAGAGAACAATGAGTAGGAATGAAGCTCTTGTGTGCAAGGAGAAAAGAAAATGAAATCAGAGAATTCTTTTGAAAAACACTTCAGAAAATGAGAGAATTTCAGCACAAAAACCAGATCTTTTGAAAGCCTTAAACTTGGAAACTTTTGAAAATTTTTCTCTTGTAATTAATTGTTGTAAACAATCTCTCCCCAAACACCCCTATTTATAGGAGAGGGCTAGGGTTTAGGGATAAAACATAATTAGGATTAAACAGAGAGTATTAGGTTTGAAATATATCCCTTAAACTAATTTTAAACACACAAAGACAAAACTTAAAACAGCCCAAAATAGCCGTTTACTGTTCAAACGGCTAGTCCGGTCGACCGTCGGTCGACCGCCTACTCCAAAATCTGACCGTTGTAGGCCAGCGGTCGACCGCCCGTCGCCCTAAAAGAAGCCCGAAAGCAAACTTGCTTACAGTCGGTCGACTGCCCGGTCGACGGCAAACATGCACACTGATACGTGCATCTGCCAGAACCACACGGTCGCTTGTCCGGTCGACCGACAAGCATGACACAGGCACGGTCGACTGGTGCGGTCGACCGGCTCAGGTCAAAGATAAGTTTAAAACACAATTTTGAAAAGACTTTGATTTTTATGAAAAATATCTTTAAATAGTACTAAGTATAGAACATAAAAATTGATTTGTAGGCAGACGATTTTGTATCAAAATATTTTTGTCACTATTATAGAAATTATCTTAGATACAATATGTGCGCAAAAACGTGTGTGATTGAGCTTCAAACCTATCCATCATTCTTTAACAAAATTCTAAACCTATAAAACTAAAAACAAATCTTGTTGAGCAATCTTCAAAGTCTTGAGCCATGCAATGCCTTGCTAGAGCCTTCTCTTCTGTGATCCTTCCTTGATGTGCAATATGCCTTCCTTACTTTGTGGAACTTAAAAGTTCTTGCAATAGCTAAGCAAATGGTCTCCAAACATGCTACTAACCTGAAACTTATCTTAAACAAACTCATTAGTACCAAATAGCACTAATTGGTTTGTCATCATCAAAACTCAATAAATGGAGAGTATAACCTTTTGGGCCAACAATCTCCCCCTTTTTGATGATGACAAAACAAATAGGCTACAAGATAAAAATATAGGGGAGGAGAAACTCCCCCTCAAATTATGCTATATAAAGAAACATTTAAACTCAAAACACAAGAATTCATTGAAACATAAAAACATATATGCTCTTGATACCAATTTAAACCAATTGAAACAATAATGAAAATCACATGTTATTTTCTTGATACTAACAAACACAGAATTCTCAAAATGCATGAAAACAAAACAAGACAACAAAAACATATATAAACTCATATGGAACCAAGACCATATAAATTTATTTTTATCATGCACTAACTTATTCTCCCCCTTTTTGTCATACATCAAAAGGGTTAGGAATCACATGTTTAATCAATAATACAAACATTAAGTTCTCCACAAATAAACGAAAATCTAGCAAAATCAAGAGGTTTAGTGAAAATATCGGCTAGTTGCAAATCGTAGAAACATAATCAATATCTATATCTCCTTTCTCAAATGATCTCTAAGAAAGTGATATCTAATCTCAATGTGCTTGGTCTTATTATGTTGATTTGCATTCTTAGTCATGTGTATAGTACTAGTATTATCACAAATATTTTTATATGATCAAAATGCAAATCAAAATCAAGGAGAGTATGTTTCATCCAAAGGACTTGTGCACAACAAGCCCCCACGCAAACATACTCCACCTCGGCGGTTGAGAGTGCTACGGAATTTTGTTTCCTAGAGGACCATGAAACAAGACAATTACCAGAAATTGACATGTCCCACTAGTACTCTTTCTATCTACTCTACAACCCGCATAGTCGGCATCCGAATAACTCGTCATTGAGAAATCTCCAGTTTTCG